>JBBPBX010061897.1:0-20987 GCA_038048925.1 Garcialebias charrua | reverse complement strand
TATTTTTAAGTGCTTTATAAATAAACTGGTATGGTATGGTATGGTACGCTACGGGACAATGAGCTGAAATACAGTGTTTTTGACAGAGAGTTGCTGGCGCTTTACCTGGCTACACGCCATTTCAGGTTTTTCCTGGAAGGCCGCCAGTTCACTGCATACGTTGACCACAAACCCCTGGTGTTTGCTATGTCAAAAATTTCTGACCCCTGGTCTGCTCGCCAGCAACGCCACCTCGCAGCGGTGTCTGAATTTACTACAGACATTCAGCATGTGGCTGGAAAATCCAATGTGGTGGCTGACTGTCTCTCCCGGGTGCTGATCGCTCCCGTGTACGTTGGCATCGATTTTTCTGCTATGGCTGCGGACCAACGTAGCGACGCAGAAATACTCGAGCTCCAGTCCGGCCCCACAGGCCTCGAGTTGGAGGAAAGGCGGGTGAATGACGGAGGTCCTCTCCTGCTCTGTGACGTATCTACGGGCAGGCCCCGCCCCCTGGTTCCAGTTTCATGGCGACGCCGCGTTTTTGACTCCTTACATTCCCTTTCTCACCCAGGTGTTAGAGCCTCTGTGAAACTGGTCAGCTCAAAGTTTGTTTGGCCCGGTCTGCGTAAAGCAGTTAAGGAGTGGGCAGCAGCGTGTGTTCCATGCCAGCGTGCTAAGGTCAACAGGCACACCAAAGCACCGTTGGAACCTTTCCCCATCCCAAGTCGGCGGTTTGATCATGTGCACGTAGACCTAGTAGGCCCTCTGCCTCCATCACAGGGTTTTACTCATCTGCTGACTATGATAGACCGGACCACCAGGTGGCCAGAGGTGGTTCCTCTGACGTCCACAACATCTGCAGTGGTGGCCCGGGCCTTTTTGTCTACCTGGGTTGCACGTTTCGGCCCCCCTTCAGACATTACATCGGACAGGGGCCCGCAGTTTGTTTCGGAGCTTTGGTCTACCATGGCCAAGGGTCTGGGGACTAACGTTCACAGGACCACCGCTTACAACCCCCAAGCTAATGGTTTGTGTGAACGGTTTCACAGGTCATTGAAAGCTGCACTTCGTGCTGCATTGACCGGTGACAACTGGATTGACCGCCTTCCCTGGGTTTTGTTGGGGTTGCGTACCGCAACCAAAGAAGACCTGAGCTCTTCCCCGGCTGAAATGGTTTACGGTCAGCCTGTGCGCGTCCCCGGTGAGTTTTTACCTGAGGTACCCTCACCACAGTTCGCTCCACCGTTGCTCCATCTTTCACCTCAGGAGGCCCCTTTTCGTGTCCCCGGTCCGGTACACCATTGTTTACCGCAGTCATTTGTCCCTAAGAGTCTGGAGTCCTCTAAATTTGTTTTTGTCAAACACAATGCACACAGGACACCACTACAGCCTTTGTATGATGGACCGTTTCGAGTTCTTCAACCAGGTCCGAAACATTTCATTTTGGATTTAGGGGGTCGTACTGAGACTGTCTGTATTGATAGGCTTAAACCAGCTCATGTTATGTCAGATGATCAGGTTGTTACGGCCCAAGCTCCTCGCAGAGGCAGACCTCCATCCACATTATTAACGGACGGCGGTCCTTCTTCCGGAAACTCTCAACGTCCATTGGAGCCCGAATCTTCTGCAGACCCTCCTCGTAGCCCTCCACTTCATCAGACTGGTTCTGCAGGGCCCAGGTTCAGCCGTTCTGGTCGTTTGATCAAACCTAAAATGCGGGACTAGTGATGGACCTTACTGGGTGTTCTGGGGGGGCGTGTGTGGTGGACCACTAGGGGGCTCTACTCACACCCAGTGGACCGGATGTATTACAGGATGCTTTTATTGTGAAAGGTCCAGAGTGTTGGGCGGGTTCTCGCCAGTTTAGTAAGAGTTAATTAAAAGGTGAAGTTCTACAGCCTGTCTCCTGTGTCGTCTCTTCACCCCCTCTTACACAGTAAGTCCCGTTTGTTACACAAAAAGAGGGTTTCCCATTTCATCCCAGGGTCATGGTTCTCACCTGAACTCCCTGCAGAGCACACGCCTGATGCCTGCTTTACATGTGGAGTATCATGCACATGTTATCTTAAAGACGGGATAGAAGCTCAGTCAAATATAAGCTCAGCTGTAGCTTCCCAAATGTTTTTATGTTGTAAGTTTCCTCAGAGTCTACGACGTGTTTGATCTTTTTTGTTATAGTAGTCAAATGTGCTGAATTTAGAGGGCCTTTTACTAAAATTCTTCCAGCTATAGGATGTAGGGTTCTCCTGAAAGGGTAAATATCTTACCTGTTGTAGATAGCTTTTCAAACAACCTCATTTAAGAGAATAGTGTTTGATTGAGGAGCTAATTGTAGTCTAAGCAGTGTGGACTGCTGCCGTGAACCACCATAAACGTTTGCAGATGGACCGTGTTTTAAAAAAACAACAAATCTTACTTTGAGAATGAATCCACTTTGATCGTGTTGGTACAAGTCACGGCTAATTTAAGCAGACGACTCTAAAACGTATTAGCTCATGCAGATGGTATTTTCTAAACCACTACACCACAGTCAAACTTATTCCAGTGATTCCAACTAAATTGCTATTACTGTATTTTTCGCCCTATAAGTCGTGTTTTTTGCATAATTTACATGTCCTGTGACTTATACGCCGAAGCGACGTATTTATGGATTTCCCCCCCATTTTTATAAACTATTTTTTGGCTGAGATATGACAGTTTTCATTCATTCTGACTGCAAATATTGAACACAACCATTTTCAGCCGCTAGATGGCACTCAAGTAGTGTGAATATATATTTATTGGTATATTTGCAGCAAGGTACAAAGTTTTGCAATTGGCGCACGCACCATCCGAAGAGGGACGTACGCACGGAAGCCGCAGCAGTAATTAAACCGCGCTACCAACAATCAGATATGGAAAAAGGAACATACTGTCGGATAATCATTGGTATTCAAAAAAGAATCTATCACATTTTGTCTTAGGACACTCTATGATAAAGTCGAAAAAACTCTACCAGCTTCAGCACGGATAAAGACAAAGACATGTTGCATTTGATGGCAAGCAGGGAGATAGTCCGTGAGTAATCATTTCAGATAAGCACAGTCTGCAGATGGCCTCAGCTCGGCTCCATCTGAATGCACACAGAGACCTCTGGGGGGAGGGGGGGCAGCGACAGTTTTCAACAGCTTTCGACTCCAGGAGAAGTTTACAGTCAGCCTCTTTTCAAGGTTGCTCTGAGTCCCGATTAGATTAGTTGCTTTATTTATTTTCAGGCCAGGCTACAGTGTACTTTGACTGCAGCCTTGAAGTCCAGGTGCTGTCTAGGTCCAAATCGCCGAATCATGTGAGGTTCCGAGCTACAAATCCCCATCTGTGCCCTGATGAAGCCCGGTCGGCTGTAAACGAGTCCCAAAACGCACTGCAGGTCCGCGGCTGTCCACCACTGCTCCCATCGTGCGATTCAGCTCGTACAACAGCTGGGTCGTTGAGGTCATAGCCCGGATCAAAGAATCTTGTTGAGCAGGAAGTTTCGCCAGCGCGTTGATCGCCGCGGCAGTCTCCCTCAGCTTCCAGTAGCAGAAACCTCCGCCAACGCCAAAAAGCAGAGCAGCTGCCACCAATATTCCAATAATCCACAAATCTTCCACGTCTTCGACAGAAAGAACGGTCAGACACATTAACTTCCACTCGCCCCAAGTCCATAATGTAGCCCACCGCATGCGTGTCGAGGGGGCACGCCGGTTCTCCTGGTCCGGAGCGCTTCGTGGAAAAAATTTTATCGATAGAGGAAACAGCCCACGCAATTAAATCCATTTCAAATTGGTTCGAGTGAGCGCTGAAGAGTTACAGACGAGACAAAAATGCAAAAGCAGGGGTAGGAAAACTTAGGGAGGAGAGGAGCAGAAAGAGAAGCGACCTGCTTTGCCAAGTGTATCAAGTAAATAACGATGCATTGCAAGTTTGTAAAGGTTTATAAAGTAGCGTTTGCCTGAACAGCTATGAAAGGTTTGAGACTGAAGCTGTTTTCAGACGGTGGTAATCCATTTTGGTCTTAGCTCACACGAACAAACCGTTAATCATCTGTTCAATCTGCTTCCTCCAACAGGCAAGATATTCATGACTTTTCCACAGAATCCAACTTGAATAGCTCTAACCTGGTGATTAATCCTCACAGACTGGTGGCCGACAAAGGTCAAATATATTGAGTTTCATCAACACTTCCTGTGAATGTTAACCTTTCACAGGAAGTAACATCTGAGTTTTTGGGAGGCTTTTTTTCATGTGAAACCCACAGGAAGTTGTTTTATTTTTACAGTTTTAAAAGGAGTGAGTGGAAGTTGTTACAGAAAGAAAACTGCTGATCAGAAAGTGTCATTGTTCCAGGAGCTTAAACCAGCTGTTGCCTCTCGGCTCTTTGGTTCATGTTGTCCATGAAACAAGCGAACATCACAGGAGTTTTCAGAGATTTACTTTGACGGGTCTCTGCAGCCTCACAACTTACACAAATAAAGAAGTTAGGCTCATAGTCATGAATGTAACAATACATCCAGTAAATGTTTATGGTTAGTCATTCATCATTAGATACTGTATACAGTATTATAGCGGTGGGTTTTACAACATGAAAACATTAATCTCTGCTGCCCCCATGTGGTCAGTTTAGGTTTGTTTATTTAGAGACAAACTAAAGAAAGCAGATTTTGAAGCAAGCACAGCAGAAGTGTGCTGTCTCAGGTTGTTGATGTTGAGGTGTCGTTGTTTCCAGTGTGGCGGCCTTTGAGGAGATGGTCGAGCCATATCGGCTGAAGGAAGACAACATGGAGCTGGAGGCAGCTGAGAGGCTGAAAAACAGCGAACCATGGAGGATCACAGACAACGAGCTGGAGCTGTACCGCGCCAAGGTCTGAGCTCCCGGCTCGTTCACTGTTTCTCTGCGTGTCCCAGTGTGGACACCTTTTCTTCTGCTAACAGTGGGGAGGGGGGACTGCTTATGTTTCTGATAAATGTGTGGAGAGCTGCAGCCTGAAAGTTTGAACTTGTTTGTTTCTCAGACCAGTCGCCAGATCAGACTCAATGAGCTGCTGAAGGAGCATTCAGCCACAGCCAACCTCATCGTCATGTAAGTTACCGTGTGTGTGTGTCGCGTGCGTGTGTGTGTGGTCGATGAAAGTGTACATCCTCATTAGAGTTGCATTCGGGCCTAAAAAATCAGACTGACCCAAAACCGACAATTAACTGTGATTACAGGGCCGAACCTGGGAAGATTAAACTTTTTTTTAAATTAAGCTTTTACTGCTTTTGTAAGCGAATTAGTTTGACATGATTTAATAATGTATTTCAAAGAAAGGAAGATATGTGAGAAGGTGCTATTTATAAGACTGAGCTGAACACAGCACCTCAAACTGAGGAAGTCTTTCGGACGAAAGACGAAACGTTTCTACTTTTTTGTTTTTGAATGTCCAGAGGACCAGACTTAGCTTTTTTTAGATATATGATTTCTTGTTCATTAAGAGTCAGCATATTATTATAGTTTTTATAATATTATAGTTATTATAATATTACAGTTATTATAATATTACAGTTATTAACTGTCAGCTGACACGCGCGGCCGATGATCCAACTTGGGTCAGTGGACACACGCGTCTTCTGATGGATCGCTGGCAGTGAGCCATTTTGAAGCTTAGCTGAACTTTTTAAAAACTTTTTCAACCAGCTGGTCACCCCGCAGGGCAGGTGATCCAAACTGGATCGTCAGCCATGTGCGTCCGCTGATGCAATCAAAAGCCCGACACCGTCCCGGCCCACCCATCATGCACATTATTTTGGGCCGTGCCCAGGTTAGAAATTAGAGCTCTAATCCTCATGTCATCACATCATTCAAATCAGTTTGAATCCACAAGGACTCATGTTCTCCAATCAGTTTTAGTCAAAATTCTTCAAAATAATGATCAGTCTTTACCGTGTTTGAACAAAAAGACTAAACACAGGAAGTTTCTTTACACCAGCTGGTGGTGAAACAGTTTAGAATTACAGTAGTCCCTCGCTAGAGAGACCTGTTTAAGACAGAACATAGTCATTCATTCATTCAACCTTTATTTAGGCAGGTTAATCTCATTGAGCCTCGAGGACTCATTTACAAGAGAGACCTGGCTACAAACTAAAGAATGATGACAACAGCAACAGTAGAATTTCCTTGAACAATCAACAATAGACAATCTTAAGAGGCATACAGATTTTTTTTAAATAAGTTAAACAAAGTAGCAAAAACAGACCGATTACAAGGCAAATGTAGAAAATCATAAACAGGAACATGTCTGCATTGGTTTTTGCCAGGATTCCAACAGATTCTGAAAACCATTTAGAGAGGTCAAGGTCGAGAGCTTCAGATCTTTTGTAAGATATTCCATGAAGCAGGAGCAGAGTAGGAGAAGGCCCTTTTGCCAAGTTCAGTCCTCACTGACGGAACACTGCAGGTAATCATGTCCTGAGAGCGCACGCTGTAGCTGCACTCACGCAGAGACATGTAGGAGGAGATGTATGAGGGCAGCAGACCAAGAAGTGATTTAAAGATGAAAATGTACCAGTGGAAGAGTCTGCGTGAGGTTAATGATGTCCAGTTAACCAGTGAATACAGGGTGCAGTGGTGGGTACGATAATCACAACCAGTTATGAATCTTAGTGCACCATGATAGACAACATCCAACATCCGCAGGGTGCTTGTAGGAGCATTCATGTAGAGAATGTCACCGTAATCAATGGAGGGAAGGAAAGTCACAGATACAAGGCGTTTCCTAACATTCAGTGTTAGACATGATCTGTTTCTGAAAAAGAAACCCAGTTTAACTTTCAGTTTCTTTACTAGGTTTTCCACATGGAGTTTAAAAGAGAGATGTGAATCAACCAGTATACCCAAATATTTATAGGAATCAACAAACTCAATTGGGACACCATTTGAGGATAAAATCAGAGGAAGATCTGCTGGGACCGACTTCCTACTTGAAAAAAACATCCCTTTTGTTTTATCAGCATTTAAGACAAGTTTGAGACTGAACAAATCTGACTGGATGATGTCAAAAGCGGATTGCAAACGCTGGAAAGCCTTAGCAACTGTTTTAGCTCGACAGTAAACAACTGTGTCATCAGCATAGCATAGCATACAAACAACAAAACAGTAAACAATGACAACAGTAAACTACAGTTAAAAAAATGCAGTTAAAAGAAAAACAGTATGCAAAACAATAAATCAGGGTGCCGTAAAACCGAGTGAAATACTAAAAACAAGAACTTACTTGCCTTGATTTTTCTATTGACATGCAAGAGTGTTGGAAGGGTTTAAAATGCCTTTATATCTATCTATCTATCTATCTATCTATCTATCTATCTATCTATCTATCTATCTATCTATCTATCTATCTATCTATCTATCTATCTATCTATCTATCTATCTATCTATCTATCTATCTATCTATCTATCTATCTATCTATCTATCTATCTATCTCTATCTATCTATCTATCTATCTATCTATCTATCTATCTATCTATCTATCTATCTATCTATCTATCTATCTATCTATCTATCTATCTATCTATCTATCTATCTATCTATCTATCTATCTATCTATCTATCTATCTATCTATCTATCTATCTATCTATCTCTCTATCTATCTATCTATCTATCTCTCTATATATGTATCTATCATCTCTCTATATATGTATGTATATGCTACGATAAACAACTACTTGTACTACTATTAGTACTTCACAGTTTTTCATTTATCGCGGGGCTTCAGGGTACGGATCCCCCATGATAAATGAGGGACTACAGTAACTAGTAATTCCTTGCACAGCACTCATTTCTGTTACTATATCTGCCAGAGCTAACTTGAAACACACAAATGGCTTGTTTTCAAGATGCTGTTGTCAAACTGGTGGTGCTAGTAGCAGAGATCCTTAACGCCTGTTGAGTGTGCTAACAGATGGTGCAGAAGTGTTTGTGTAAAACTTGGTGTTTCTTTCTGTTCCTGACTCCAGGAGCCTGCCGTTAGCCAGGAAGGGAGCCGTGTCCAGCGCGCTCTACATGGCCTGGCTGGAGGTGCTGTCCAAAGACCTGCCGCCCATCATCCTGGTGCGAGGCAACCACCAGAGCGTCCTCACCTTCTACTCCTAAGCTCTTAGCACAGGGACGAAAACTGGTGTTTTTAAGTGTCACATGTACTGGGAGCAGAGCCCCTCACAGATCCAGTCCAAATTTCAAGGTGCACCACACACTCCAGAGACAGCAGAAAACAGCCACTGGTGTGCTGTCAGCAAACACAAAGGACGTGATTGGTTGAAATGAAGAAGCTCTTCGTGTGTTGCAGGAATGTCAGGGTTAGGGTGGGAGCTGGCTGTAGGATCGCCCACTCAGCTCCTTTCTTATTATTATTTTTTATTCCAAAAGGTTTGTGCTGTTTTTTTGTTTTTGTAGCTCAAGGTTTTTCTAGTTTTCTTGAACGATCATTTTTGTTCCACTTGATTTTGTCTCGAGCTCCGAAGCGGTTGTAAACAACGGTAGTTCTGTTCTTGAGACGTGAAACGCGTCTTTCACTGATTCGGACCAGTTGTCATGTTTGTTTGAAGCAATAATCACCTCGTTGATTTCCTTTTGTTACACATGGTTGCAGAATGCTTTGCAACACCTTCTAAAGCCTTATGGATGTGCCTTCTAGTTGGATCTGATGAAATATGATAATCTCTAACTAGATAGATACTTAGTATTATTATACTGGTGGATACGTGTTCCTTTTAAAGAGCTTTGATTGTAGGTTCTTTTAGTTGGATAGTTTGGGAAAGGATGGCAAGAGTTTAATGAAAGGGTCCACTTTGATTGCATGAACACTTCCTTAGTCATTTCTTGATATTTTACTCTAATCTGAGGGATTATTTTGGGTAATAGCTTTGTTTTTGTTTACCGTAGTCACTTTAGGTCTTCCTTTATGAAGCTGTTGAATATTTCAGATAGCCTCAGTTACTCAACACATTTGACCTTTTTAGGCTCAGTGCCTGCAACAGATTGTAGATTGAAGAAGACGTTCGTCAGTAAGGATGTAAATGTGATGTTCTTTAGCCTTGTAGGGGTGGAAAGATGATTCCATGTAGCTGCTGATTTACTAAGTTAAGTGTTCCTTTAGCAACGTTTCTGTCCACATGAGCTGTTCTTCCCTTCTACAGACGCCTACAAGCTATTGAAAAGCCTGCCTTAATGATGCTAACGATTGTTTCCCATTCTCTGAAGCCATACCGGCTGTGTGGTTTGTGGGTAACCGGAGATGCCGAGCTTTAGCCGCGTCCCAAGTTGAAGCACATTTCAGCTGCACATGCTTAATCATTTCCTCGCCACCTTAGTTTAGTTTGAGTTCTCGCCGCACAGCGCTGGTGAAGTGGTCGGCTGAGTGTGACTCGTCTGTCGTGCTCGTTTCAGTCCCAACGAGCCCAGTTGGGCGTGAAGATTCAGAATGTGTCTCGGCTGGAAGATTTACCTCTATGCATTAATGAGCTCGCGCTGCCAAGATCTGTAGTCCAGCTTTCCCAGCACCACTCGAGGGGAATCGTAGGCTTGTCCCTCGTTGGTCATGGCTCCACAAAAAGCCATAAATGAACTTTTAGTCGCGTGTTAATAATAGGTCACGTGTGTTCTGGTCCAGAGTGAGTAGACCATGCATTGTGTTGTTCTTTGTGTTTTTTTGGAGTGGTAAAGTTACATTAACTCCAGCGGCGTGTACAGGATGGACTCACACCAGTTGCTTATACAATCATAAACCCGTTTGGTTCAGGCTGACCACAGACCTGCAGGTTGGCTTTAATCTCACCTGGACTAACGTTCAGTTTAAGTGCATTACCCACAAAAACATTACTCCATCTTGATTTGCAGTTTGGCTGCAGCCGTGGGATTGTTGCCGGTTGGTTGGATAGTCAGAAGACGAGCTCCGTTGTGGCTTCTGGGCATTATTATTACCTGTATTATTATTATTGTTATTATTATTATTATTTTAGATGAGAAAGCCGCAAAACAGAGTTTAAAAACTGTTCTTTTTAGACATTTGTGTTTTCCCCAGCAACGAGCAGGGTGAGCCTTCACTGTACTTCAATGTCTTCTGTCCACGATGGTATGCAACTCCTCAGAACGCCTCATCAGGTTCATTAAATTTACTGTATCATAAGAACACTAGCACTTGGACTCTCTTTGGGTTTTATTCTCCACGTGGACTGCAGTAAGCACAGCGCTGTGGGCGTCGTGTCTCCCTGAATTACATTCTGTTTGCAGAGGCAGTGTGCAGGTAAATCACTCATTGTGGTAACAGAGGGCGCTAAATACTTCCCAGGTCTGTGAATGTGTGTCTGTGGTGCAGACTGTAGATCTTTTATACATTTACAGCACAAATGTCAACATTCCCCTGTTTTATTATTATTATTACAGTTTGCACCCAGACCAAGATGGACGTGGAGGAGAACAAAACCTTCCAGTATGATAAGAAGTGCAGAGAATTGATAACGTGAAGGTTCTCTCTCTGGGCCGTCCTGTAGCTTTTGACTTTTAGATCTGTGCAACGTTTTCTCTCAAGATAATCATAGAGGACGTCTCTGACTGAAAACACGTCCAGGTCTGAGAACTGTCCATGATCAATAATCTAGACAGGTCTGGATCTGCTTGTTCTCATTTCTAACTCAAGTAGGTTAGATCCAAAGAGGAAGCAGCGGTGGGTAGGAGTCCATCTCGTGACCCACTGTACAAGCCCCTGCCTTAACTCTTGGACTCATTAGGCTAGAATACAGATTTGTAAGCCCTGCACACAGACAAAAGTTGTCATTTTCAAAAGTATTGGCCCCCAACACACCGTCAAACTGCTCGCTGGTTCCTTCTACTCTGAGTTCAGTCAAACTTGAGGGAAAATTAGCCTTTTTTTTTCTGCTAAATTTGTGTGAACTAGTCTCTGCTCAGCGAGATCCAACTCAAAACACTAAACGCGCTCTCCTCACAGGACACGCCCACTCGAGCTGCTGTTTTTGCAAATGATGAAAAGTTTGATTATTTGCACCTTAACTGCTAACGTTCTTGTAATACTTTGGATTTCACTCAAACAGAAGCTTTTGTCCCAAAGCAACTAAAGGACTGACTGTGTTCGTCGTCGCTCTGTAAACCTGCTTCCTTCCTCACGGTCACAGAACATCAAAACAGACACGGGTTCTTCTATATTTGTAAATGAAAGACGACTATATATAGCTCTACACCGTATACACAATGTATATCTATCAGTCTGACTTGTAGGAAGTCTTTGTCTTTGTTGCATCGAATAAACTAAACGTACTCCTGAGAACATTTTACAACCCAGTCTGTCTTTAATGTCGTTTGTCTTTCTGGACCCCACTCCACAAGTCATCAGTCCACGGGTCAGCGCTGAGGCATTCATGCTTTATTCCAGCCCTCGTTCCAAATCTGTTTTCTGTCGGGCCTCAGTGATCCACGGTCACTTTTCAAAATGTGAACATAAATAAAATGTAAAAAATCTGAAACTCTTCTGGTGACTGAACTCTTTTCCACATCATAAACTTGCATGTAAATAAACTTTCTATCCTAAGGGAGTGGGTTCATGACGTCAGCTTTCAGTATGAAGAAATATTTATTTTAGGTCATAAATTGATGTGCTTTATTTGCTTTTTATTTTGTTTTGCTTGTAAATTAATTTGCACGTTGATGTTTTTTTCTGTTATTCTGTCGCCTTTTAATTTGAGCATTATTATTTTTTCTGTCTTTGTACCTTTTGGAGAGGAAGACATGAAGACGAGCAGCTTAAAGCGGTTTCCTGCTGCTCGCATACAAATGTGAATGGAATCAATCCAGCTGGTTGAAACGGTGACGTTTTGATACACTGCACTGTTAACGGTTACAGAAATGCTTTTTTTCTAACATTTTAGCAGTTATAATTACCAGTACTTTGTATATCTTTATTGCAATAAATACATAAAATAAAAATTGTTGTTTTCATGTCGTTTGTGGGCTTTGTTCTGTTGGAGACTGAATCAGTTTGAGAATAAATTCAACTTTAAAACGAGCGTTCTTTCTAATGCATGTCGCCTGAAAGCTTTCATGCTTTTCATGTCTTTAAATGTTCAGGAGTTTGAGCTTTGTTGGACAAATCTTGAAATAATTTCATGCAAATTGAGTTCAATTTCTGCAAAACCGTCTTGAATTGGCTATTTTCCAGGTTGATTATGTGAGGTGACCTTCGTGAATGGAGTAAGTTAATCAGCTGTAGACGTAAGAATTTCATTAAAATGTGCCCAGTTCATTAAAAAAAGTTTCTCACAAACACGTGCACACAGGTGATTAATCAGAATAAGCTTTATTATCATTGCACCGCTATACAAGGAGATGATACAAGGAGAACATGTCCGTACAGTCGTGCGAAAGATGGGCGGAGTGCACATAGCTGCTGCTATAAAGCGCGACCTCTTATCTTTTTCAGAATACATTTTTTTTAGATAGAAAAGGGGACAAAGCCATGAGGAGAGGGGTAGTGACATTACAAAAAACGATCTCTTCACACCTTGTCCTAACTGGACACGATTTAAGACATTAAAAAAAACTGCCAGCAGCACATTTATGAACACGTTACCCCGGCTTTACACTGCACGCGGCTCCGCCCCGCTCCGGTCCGCAGGTCGCAGCTGAACGAGTCCAATTCCCACTGCCTCCGCTCCGCTCAGGTCCGCCTGGATGCGCCGCTCCAAGACACGTGCGAGATCGCGCGATAAATCAAGTGATAAATAAGTAAGTCAGAACAAAACAATTCATTCGGTGGAAAGAAGGAGAACAACTGTAGAGAGACTGCTGCCTTGATCTTCTCTCGTAAATGAGCTACATGGTTTGAGCAACAGGAAGTGATGTTTACATTTCAGAATAAAATACTTTTTTATTTATTTATTTTTGTATTGCGTTATTAGGTGTAGTCATAGTCATAAATATAATAGTTTAGTCATAGAATAGTCATAATTGATAGTTTGACAGCATTTTTGTACAAATAAATCCGTATAGAGCTAGGATTAGTCCGCCCGTGGTGATTTTATTTTGTAAATACGGAAGTTGTGCTCGTTCCTTTTCCTGTTGGTGCGACGTAATCTTCAAAAGTTGACTCCGGCACAGCTCCGTCATCCGGCAGAAATAGAAAATTTTCTAATTTTGACGGACTGCCGTCCGCTCTCCGCAGCTCGCCGCCGCCGTGCGGAGCCAGTGTAAATTCTGTCATTGATTATAATGGGTGCGTATTTGCTGCGGAGGTCGGACCGGAGCGGGGCGGAGCCGTAACGCATGTGGTGTAATTCCGGGGTAAATGTGTATTTGATTATGAGGCGGTCCATGAAGCACTAACAGATAGTCCATTGTCCTGATAAGATGAGATGATGGTCAGCCAGAACAGTTCTGATAAGACGCAATAGATTAAGCTTTTCCTTAGTTTACACATTTCCCAGAATAAATTGATACATTGGCCTGTTTTGAGGCCAGCCAGGGAGTCAGATTCAAATAATCCACAATAGTTGATTTATTCAGGTAGAATATTTTCCTTGTTAGCCTCGAGTCCTTACTGATACTTCCAAGATCTGAAATGTCCAGATTAGGGTGCATTCTACTGGTCCATGCTTACGAGCCGCTTCAAGGTCGTTTTCATGCTGACGAGTCCCAAAGCGGCAGGTGGCCTCTGATTCAAATCACTTCCTTCTTATTGCTTAGCTCATAAATCAGCTGATTTTGAGTCCTCCAAACACAAACCAACCTTCACATAGGCTGCAGCCTGACGAGGGCCAGATTAGCTGCAGCCGTCTTCTTTATACGTTGATAAACCAGGATCCAGACTATTCCAAAAAAAGGAAACTTGTTATAAATCCAATTATATGCAGGCCTCAAAGGTTTGATACAGAATGTTAGTGCTTAAAAACAACATCATGAAGACCAAAAAGGCGTTCAATTCAAGATCAACTGGACTTTATTTGTAACAGAAGACGTTTCGCTTCTCATCCGAGAAGCTTTATCAATTCAATGAACCAGACTGTGTGTGCGGTCTGGTTCATTGAATTGATAAAGCTTCTCAGATGAGAAGCGAAACGTCTTCTGTTACAAATAAAGTCCAGTTGATCTTGAATTGAACGCCTTTTTGATTTATCATGTCCTGGACGACTGAGAATCTTCACCAGCATCATGAAGACCAAGAAACAGGTCAAATATGATGTTTTTGAGGTTTCAAGCAGGCTTTAGTTATAAAACGCGAACGTCGCACAGAGCTCTGTTAATATCAGTTTGATGGTTACTCTGGAGGAGCTGCAGAGATCCACAGCTCAAGTGGGACAATCTGCCCACAGGACAACTATTAGGCCTTCTCTCCACAAATCTGGTTTTTATGGAAGAGTGACCAAAAGGAAGCTGCCGCTGAAATAAAATCCATAAAAATGTTGATTTGCAGTTTGCCCAAAGTCTCGTAGGAACCGACAAATGCAAGAACCTGCTCTGTTCAGATGAAAATCTTGAACCTTAAACATATCCCTGCAGTGAAGCATGGTGGTGGTGGCATCATGCTGTGGAGAAGCGTTTCCCTCAGCAGGTTGGTCCAAGTTCATGGAAGATGGAGCTAAGATCAGAACAATGCTGGCAGAAATCCTGATCCCTACAGCGTGAGCAGAGTCTGCAGCCAAACTAAGGTGACATCATCGTAAACAGGACGGCAATGTCCACGTTAGTTTCTACTTTGTACGACCACAATAGGCACGATGATGACAATAAGAATTGAGCAAAAAAGCAAAACGATTAAAGAAAGAATTTTGCAAAGTTTTTTCCTCTTCTGCTCCGCTTCTTTTCTTTTAAGTAACGAGTCAAACCCTGGGGTGTAAAGGTCTTCGAGCCAGAAGTCCAGATCTTTTGGAGTTTTCTCCTCCTGAAAAAAAAAGAAAGAAAGTGGCATAAACATCAGAGCATCCTGTTTGTGTGAGATCAAATTCCTCTACAATTGATCCCAGCTTCAGGTGGATTTATACATATTTCAATTAGAAAACTATGATACTACTGAGCTACTCTAAACCCACCCATCCAAAACCTGAAATACACTCCACTGAGTGTCAGCCGTCCCCTGACTGTCCTTCACCTCACATTACCTTTAAATATTCTGCCAAGTTGCCGTGGACAGTTTGTGTGTCGTACTCTTTGATGGTCCAGGAAGGCTTGAATCTCTCGTTGTCCCCGGTGTCCACTGGTTTTATGTCCATGTACAGAGGGTTTCTCCTTATGTTAGACTTCAGAGTGACAGGAGTGATGTGCTTCTCCAGGAATCTATCCACAAAGACCACAGGACTGCCTTCTGTGGATGTTCTGTGTTCAGGTATAATCGCTTGGTCCCTCTGTGGAAACAGTTCAGTTTTCAACTTTAGTTGCAATCACAGAAAACACACTGGGGATAGAAAAAACTATATATATGTATATATATGTATATATGTTTATGTTTATTAATGTTTATTAAATTTGTTCATTTTTTTACAAAAGAATACATATATATATATATATATATAACTTATGTGTGTGTGTGTGTGTGTGTGTGTGTGTGTGTGTGTGTGTGTGTGTATTATAGATAATGGCAAAGCTGTAAACCATACATCATACAATCAATAAGTGATTAAAGTATTTATCACTCTCAGCTACCATCACACTAGGTTTTAGCTCAGTATCCAAAAACAGATTTACAGCTGTTTTTGGTGGTTTTTCTTTAAGTCTGTTAGCTGAGAGTTTTATAAAATAAAATATCAGATAATTGACTTCATTTATGTATTTTTTGTCAGAGTTGTTCAACCTGTTTATCGTGTCTCTGTGCACTTGTTGGAGTTTCTTAGATTTCCCTGCCCACTGCTCCCTCTTCCTGCAGCCTGAGGGAGAAAACAACAGTTTCCTTAAAGACCTGGACGATGACGTCAGCTTGAAGAAGTCTAAAGGTGAACATAATGGAGAGAAAGAGCTGCAGGCACGCCAAGAGCCCAGCGAAAAGGTCAAAAGGAAACGAGGACGCCCACCAGCTGAGAAACTGCCTCCAAATCCTCCTGAACTCACCAGAACACTGAACACTCTGTAGTTGTAGTTGGTAACCATATCCACCAGTCGGTCCGGCCCTCAGCGAAGCAGGTCGCATCTCTTTTTGCTCCTCTCCCCCCTAAGTTTCCTCCTCCCTGCTTTTGCATTTTGTCTCGTCTTAACTCTTCAGCGCTCACTGAACCAATTTGAAATGGATTTATTTACGTGGGCTGTTTCCTCTATTGATAAAAATTTTCCAACGAAGCGCACCGGACCAGGAGAGGCGGCTTGCCCCTTCGACACGCATGCGGAGGGATACACTATGGACTCGTGGCCAATGTGTCTGACCGTTCTCTTTGTCGAAGACGTTGAAGTTTTGTGGATTATTGGAATATTGGTGGCAGTTGCTCTGGATTTGGGATCGGCAGATGTTTTCTGCTACTGGAAGCTGAGGGAGGTGGCCGCGGCGAACAACGCGCTGGCGAGACTCCCTGCTCAACAAGATTCTCTGATCCGGGCTATGACCTCAACGAGCCAGCTGTTGTACGAGCTGAAACGCACGGTGGGAGCAGCGGCGGACAGCCGCGGACCTGCGGTGCGCTTTGGGACTCGTTTACAGCCGTCCAGCCTCCATCAGGGCACTGACGGGGATTTGTAGCTCGGAACCACACATGATTCGACGATTTGGACCTGAACAGCACCTGGACTTCAAGGCTGCAGTCAAAAGTACACTGTAGCCTGGCCTGAAAATAAATAAGCGACTAATCTAATCTGGACTGTGAGCAACCTTGGAAAAAGAAGGCTGTCTGCAAATCTTCTCCTGGAGTGAAAGCTGTTGAGAACTCGCTGTCCCCCCCCCAGAGGTCTCCGTGTGCTTTCAGAATGGAGCCGAGCTGAAATGACATCTACAGACTGTGCTTATCTGAAATGATTTTCACGGACAATCTCCCTGCTTGCCATGAAATGCAACATGTCTTGTCTTATCCATGCTAAAGCTGGTAGAGTTTTTTAGACTTTATCATGGAGTGTCCTAAGACAAATTGTGATAGATTCTTTTTTGAATATCACTGATTACCCAACTGTATGTTCCTTTTTCATATCTGATTGTTGGTGGCGCGGTTTTATACTGCTGCGGCTTCCGTGCGTATGTCCCTCTTCGGATGGTGCGCGCGCCAATTGCAAAACTTTGTACCTTGGTGCAAATATGCCAATAAAGATATATTCTATTCTATTCTATTCAAAGATGGGTGAGGCCTGCCAAATGTTTGTTGACCTGTGTCATGATACAACGCAAAGCTGCACAAACACTGACAAAGCAGCACTCAAAAGAACATCTGACTTGGCTGTAATCTGGTCCACATGCAGACCAGTGGTGGTTCTAAAATGGTTTGGTTTAGGAGCCATCTTTAGATTGTGCACGAGAGTCATCAGGTCCTACTGCCTTCCCCTTCTTCATTCTTTTCAGAGCTTTCCGGACTTCACCCTCACTAATCTTTCCCACTTCCGTGTCCACAGTTTCTATGACCTCCACTCTTCTTTCTCTTTCATTCGCTTCATTCATTAGCTCCTCAAAGTAATCCTTCCATCTTCCCATCAATTAAATAAATAAAACAAAATACAACATTTACTAAATGAACTAGAAAAAAAATTTTACTTGATGAAAAGCTCTCATTTGCAGAAACCCGTCTATAAGGCAGTAAAGGGTTAAAGCTGTAATTTTACAATCCTGTAGGCACGTGGTTTTTGCGACAGGGTAAGAGATATTGTGTTAAATTTGGCACTAAATTTAGTGAAATGTAACACATACAACGCGTTTGAGTGATAATAACATCATACCATGGTTAAAGGCCTGAAAAACTGTGCACAGTTGAATAAAACAAATATCTTTATTAAAAACTGTACATGTACATTCAAATACAAATGTTTCATATTGAATTTAATATTTAATAATATAATTTAATAATGGCTATGAACAAATTGCTTAAAATGCACTAAAAGTGTTAATAAATAAAATAATAAAATATAGCGTTAATACATAAATTATTGACTAAAGTGTTAATATATAAACTGAATCAATAATTAAAGTGTTAATAAAAATAAAGTGTAAGGTTACTACATAAACCATGAAAATTATAATACAAAGCCATTGTTTAGAGTAGTACAGAGCTGTGTGAGCTGTGTGAGATGCTGCATGTCTGTACTAAATTTAGATTTGCAGGAGACTGCTGCTTTCCTGTCTGGAGGAAGGCATTGTGTTGACTTTAAGCTGTCTGAAAGAAGCTACGCTCTTTCTGCCGGTATTTACATGTGCATAGAATGTGCTGTTGGAAAACTTTCGATGTGAGAGTAATTTCTGCTTGTTAAAATAATTGTCTGCTGTTTTTGGAATTTCCTGTTTAAACTAGCCGTCTCGTAGTATTGATTGAGTGGAGATGAGGAATGTTTTTTCCAAGGAAGTTGGAGTGTTAGACTTTTGTAAAGTGTTAAAATTCTTCTAAGGTCATGCGTTTCTGGATCATTTTTACACTGGTAGCTGTCGTCTGATTTTGCTGGATGTCAAGAAACAGTTGTTTTGAGTCGAGGAAGAGTCGGCGAGGAGTGGTTGTTTGTGCTGTGGTTTTCTTTTTTCTGTTTTCTTTTTTTCTCTTCTTCTTCTGTGCTGCGCCAGGGCCTCGATGGATAACAGATGTTTCCTGAAATGAAGCAACACACACACACAGAAAGGATTAAACAAAGAGATGATCACACACATTAGTTTTAAACAAAACGCCCTGTTGTTTCTGGTCTTAGAATGTAAAGACTTGGAAAAAGTGTTACATTTAATAGTAATGGACGTATACATAAATGTTTATCTTAAATACACTGTGTAGAAAAATTGGAGACAACGCCTTTGGCTGTGGGCCAGTACAGGAAGACAGCAGATGCACACGGTCATGTTAGGAAAATGTCGCCACAGCACAGTGAGACTCACAGTTATACACACACATGCCTTAACACAGACATTATCGGAGTTTATATAAACTCACATACGCAAAGTAGATAGAAATATACAGACACGTTCTCACAGAGTAACAAACAACATCAAATTTGTGTATTCATACACCCTTAAGTATTTAATGTGATCCAAAGCTCTGACTAGTCTCGTTAGAATGATTTGTTCAATTCGTTTATAAAGATCTTGTGTAAAGATCTCGTGAAGTTTTGTATAAATGGGTATAAAAATACACAAATTGTAGTGTGAAGTTTTTGGGTATGGTGAAATTAAATAAGAAAAATACTATATACGTATATACATCACTTTATGGTGTGAATTTTGAAGAAGTTTAAGTCCATGTTGTTCAGACAAACTGAACAACATCACCAAGTGTGCTACAATTTTAAGATTGATTTAAAGCTCTGTAATAATAGTGATCTTTCAGTATGAACTTTGAATTTGTGAATATAAAATAAGATAATGCTAATAGATTTTTGTTTTGTGCCACTGTGACAGAATTACTTACTGGGTGTGTTTCATCAAAACCATTAAGGCCGGAAAACAACTTTCATGAAAATAGGAGGAACAGAGGCGCTGTCACTGAAAACAACTGTCATGCACCTATGATGAACTGAATATGAGCGCTGAGAGACACTGAGACACTGGAGCACGGTGTGGATGGACACAATGTGTTAAGGGGGACACATAAACAAGATGACATCCGTGAACTGAAAAATGGGGCGAAGGCTGCTACGAGCAACTTTGAAAAAGAAAGTCAGCTGTTGCAGAAGCCGAGAGGCTGAACTCAGTCACATGAAGTCTTTTGGACACACGCAGTAAAAATATGAACTGAAATGGACACTGCGAAGAACTGACGATCATGAACAATGTTGCATCCGGTGACAAACGGTGAAACGCACACAGTGAGAGTATGTTTACTGTGAGCATTTGTTGAAGTTTAAGTTTACTTAATATTATATAAATAACTGATCAGATTTCATACTGAAATGTTTTTTTGAAACAAATTACTTTAAAATTTTAAAATCAATTAAGCCTGGATAAGAATAGGACCCTTTAATTGAACACATCGAGGTAAAATGTTAATGTAACAACTTATGATCTGAACAAAAGTTTATCTTTAGGTCAGAGGATTTTAGGCTGTGTTTTCTAAAAAGAACGTGTGAACAGTACATACAGTTTAAAAAGAAACAACTTTAAACCAAGAAAGTGGCCATACAAATAAATAAATACAATTTACATCCAGGTATACAAAATTATTACAACAAATCATATATTTTATGTTACAGATAAATAAACTTTTGGATACAAAATTGTTGTAAATTATAACTAATGTCTGAATCACATGTTATAGTTTGACCAAACGTTCATGCATGCAAAGTATTGTGTTAGACAGATAATAACATACACACTTTAACATATATTGTAACAACATATCACATATTCATTGTCAAGTACCAGGTTTTGTATTCTAAATAAGTTAGGCACCAGAGTGCAACAGTCAGGAACATTCTTTGTTTGTTACTGATGGCTGGATAAGATAAGTAAGGGTCAAAAGGTTGACAGGAAGTCAGGAAAAAAAAGGGGGAAGCAGAGAGTTGAAGCCTAAAATTTTGAGCCAACACATAAGCTAACTTTTTTTTAGAAATTATTTTTGGAGCCTGTGACATTTTCAGAGGAGAACATATATGAGATTTGCTTTCATGATTGATTTGTTATCTGACAAATAATTGACAGAGAATTATAAACTTGTTGTGCTTGAAATAACTCTAAATTGACTGTAAGTTGTTGGAATAATGCCCGTAGGCTTAAAGGTGTTTGAGATAAATACATAAATAATTGTGTAAATTAATGCTGACTGCTGTGCTGTGCAGAAATGCAGTTAAAATTTTGTATACTAGAGCTTTAATCAGGGCACAGAGCAGACAGGAAAGTCACTGTTTACACTGTT
>JBBPBX010061896.1:0-20987 GCA_038048925.1 Garcialebias charrua | reverse complement strand
CAATTACTACTGTTGAGTGGTTTGCACCTTAAGGTATGGGCTCTAAATTTCTGCTCTCTGCGTCTTCTTCGAACATTGGATTGTGATACGCCTGTGGAGGCGTTGGTGATGTCACTGATGTTTTGGGGGTTTTCTTGACAGCTCTCATAATATTTCTGTCATCAACTAGCCTACTGTTGTTTTACTTGGCCGACTTGTTCAACATCGATTGTTCAGTACACCAGTAGTTTTTCTTATTCAGGACATTCCAAATTGCTGTGCTTACTATGCCCAATGTTTGTCCAATGGCTCTGATTAGTTTTCCTTATTTTCTCATCTTCAGAATTACAGTACTTGCTTTTCTCCTA
Source organism: Garcialebias charrua (assembly GCA_038048925.1). Lineage (NCBI taxonomy): Eukaryota > Metazoa > Chordata > Actinopteri > Cyprinodontiformes > Rivulidae > Garcialebias > Garcialebias charrua. The sequence continues at coordinate 20,640 of JBBPBX010061896.1, read as the reverse complement.
TGGACAGCTCTCTGAGCTGTCTGAGTCTTCATGATGGTGTATCCTTTTTAACAAAAATATATTCTTCATAGGTTTAAACACAGGCCAAAAGGTAAACGCAGAACTATTTAATGTTTGAACAATCAACACCTGGTCAACAAGAAACACCTGTCAGTTACATGTTCCAATAGTTTTGCACACTTGAAAAATGGGTAGGTTCAAACAAAGGGTGGTATGTCCTGAGTTGTTTAACACATCTACATGTACCGTATATACCAGGAAATAAAAGCTGACATTCTGAAATCTTGTCTTGTGCTCATCTTTTGATTTTAAACCTAAATGTCTTCAGCGTACAACAAAAACTAAGAAACTTGCCTTGCTGTTCTAATACTTTTGGAGGGGACTGTAGTATCAAGCAGGTCAAGGCATACAAATATCTGGGAGTGGGTATTCATAATGGCTTGTGTCCTGGCACACACAAGACACCTGTCTGTGCACTAGTGTGCGTTGTCTCTCCCCCCACCTAGTGTTTGGAGTCTGATCAAATATCCAGATTTTTATGGAGCAACTGAGTCAGTTTTAAGATGTGGCATTATTAGCTGTTGGTTTGGTCATCTGAACATAACATCAATGGCTCAGATAATAAGTCTGCTGAACACAGGTCCAATCATGGAGCTGCCCCTCTGACGTTCCAAGACCTGTCTGAGCAGACTGAGGAAGTCCTCTGGATGGGGGATGAAACGTTTCTCCCTTAAAGAAACTGGTCCGGTTTTGTTGTTATCTGTACCTGGATGATTGAGCTTACAAAACTTTTTCTGAATCAATTTGACTTGCTTGTCCTCAGGCTGTTTTAGGCCAGATAGCCGACTGGCTATCTGGCCTAAAACATTTGATTGTTGTACATGATGACTGATTGTTTTCGATGGGTGTGTTTTGCACGTGTTAAAAGCTTACTTTTGAGATTCCAATAAGAGGTTGGCTTGAACCACAGCAGTGAAGGTTACCTATGGGACAGATCTGGTTGGCAGGCCGTAGACTGAGGAAGTCCTCTGGATGGGGGACAACACGTTTCTCACTGGTGCAGATAACATGATTTAACCATTTTTGTTGTTGTTAGTGAATATTTTAAAATCTGAACTGTGTCCTTATGAAGATTTATCGTAGCCTCTCAGCTGTGACTTCTTTATTTTAATGTCTGATGGAGAAATACTGTAGTGGGAAAATCCTCCTAATCCTCTTTTTTACATGAAATAAATCATGTGTATAAACTTGTGGGTGAAAACTTGATCTCTTCTGTCAGAATAAATAGAAAAATGCATCATTTTTAAATAGTTAGTGCGCAAGGTTTGACAAACACTGAAACCAGAAAGAGCTCTTGTTGTAATAATCCAGCCCAACTTTATTTGTATCACTTGAAAACACACCAGTGGACCTAAGAGCTGCACATAGTTCAAATAAAACACAGTTTATGCACAACATGCACGTCAAACAGCCTAAATGAATATAAAGGGATGTAAGACAAATATGTTAAAACTTTAAAATCTAAAGTCCAGTAAAGTATGAAAAGTCAGATAAAAATCTGTCTATCCAGTTATCAAAAAGAACTAAAGTTAAAAAAATAAAAAGCTTTGTTCATTGATTGGTGTCACCAGCCTCAGGATTTTTACCCATTTTGGGGCATTTACACCTAAACTTTGCTTTTTCGTCAGGACTCACAGAACTGAAGTCCATCGATGAGGTCAAAATCACACAATTCCTACCCCCCCCCCCCCACACACACACACACACACGCGCACACAATTATGACGATCCAGTAATATTTATCTTCAATGTATTTCATTTACTTTGACTATTAGGAGGAATTATTTACTTTTATTTTAAAAAATAATTTCCACATTTTTGAGGATGTATAAAATAATTTAATAACTAAGTTACATACTGCCTGAGATTTAGTCTTTTTATAGTTTTGGTTTGATTGTGTTAAAACAAGAGACTAAAAAGCAGAGTTACGTGATAAAACTGCAGGAGTAGGTTGGGTTATGGAAGAATGGATTTGGATCAATCAGCACAGATTGTAAATGTATCTGCATCTTCATTCCAGCAGTGTCTGAATGGTACATATAATAATGTTTGGGTCCAGTTATGGGGTGACTTTAGAATGATATTTTTAAGGTTGAGCCAGTCAGGGTTGATGGCTCAGCCAGGAAGTGGTCGAGCACTGATCCGAGACCATGGCTGTAGCTGAGATAAAAGAACGAGTCCCGTACAGTATTTCCTGTCTGAATTCTTGGTCGGAGGGTGCTGGCCTTCTGTGGGCTCCTTTGACAGCACAGCTGAAAAACAAGCAAAGCAACTCTGGTTAGCTGATGCACACGTTATTTATTTTTATTACAACATACAAAAAGTATTCTAAGTCTTGTTGAATATTACCAAAAAAGAAAATAATAAGAAAGTAAGTGCACTAATTATTAGGAATTACCTAATTAATTACCTCTAAATATTATTTTTCTGCCCAAAAAACTAACATGAAACATGCACTTTAATGAACTCACCTTCTATGCTGTCAAGATCTTTAAAAGAACAATCCAGTGGTGGGCTACACATCTTCAAACTATTTGTTTACTTTCAAATAAACATAGCTCCCGAGTAAATAAATGTGAGACTTTTGGGTGATTTCACCCAAATTTTCCTCTGGTTACATATTAGCTCCAACTGCCACAAAGACAATATTACTATACAAGGTCAGAGACCTATTGAATGATAAAGCTCTGTATTTGTTGTATAACACAATCATTGTTCCACACTTAATCTATTGTATTGATGTTTGGGGGAAAGCGTGTAAAACAATCACAAAGCCTATTTTTGTATTACAGAAAAGAGCTGTAAGAATTATCACTAGAAAACATTACTGTCATCCATCCAGTACATTATTTTATCAACTGAAATTATTGAAGTTCCATGATTTGGTTGATTATAATATTTTATCAATTATGTATAGGGCTCAGAATAACGAATTACCTTTAAATATCCAAATGAATTTTGTTAAAAGACAAAGTTGTTATAATCTTAAGGGGACAGAGATGTTTGTAAAACCACAATTCAGAACTAGTTTGAAGGGACGTTCTACCTCAATCCAGGGAATTAGATTATGGAATGGCTTGGAGAATGTAGTTAAAAATGCCAAGTCACTGTTTACATTTAAGAAAATGATCAAAAGGAATTTGTTGAAAAAATATATATGAATTAGCATAATGTGTATTGTATCAATTATTAGTTATGTATTAGTATTAGAAAATTAGAAAGAGTTAGTCATTTTGTACTGCTGGTGAAAGATTATTATTGTTTAATCTGATTGTTTGAAAAAAGGGGCAGATATAATAAGATTTATTCTTCTTTCTGCTACCTTTCATTTTTTTACATTGTGTACGTATCATTAATGGGATTGTCTTGTACTGTGTTTCTTTTGTAAAAAAATGAACAAATTTAATAAACATAAACATAAACAAACATAAACATATTCTTGAGCATACATGGAAAATGTTGCAGACTTCAACACTTTTTCCAAACAATTCAGTTTTTTTTTTAAATAACTCCACAAGAACATAAATCACTGTGGATAACATAAGAACTTTTCGTTTGTGGTACAATTTGTTAATTGCAAACAGAAACATAGCAGTCTTTATTTTATAGCAATGATGATGCAATGACCAATATACAACACAACTGCAGATAACATGGTGATAAAATCAATACAGCACGTCTTCATGTTTTCTTCACTTTTTCTAATTACCCATTTTTTCTTCTTAAACAAATCAAACATATTCCACACTAATTGGCAGCATGATGGATCAGTGGTTACACTGTTGCCTCAGCAAGAAGGTCCTGGGTTCAATCCCCAGTTGGACCTGGGGTTTTTCTGTGTGGAGTTTGCATGCTCTTCTTGTGCAGGTGTGGATTTTCTCCAGGTACTCCTGTTTCCTTCCACAGAACAAAAACATGCATGTTGGTCTGATTCAGGTCCAGGCCTCCCTTACAAAACAGATCTGTGATCTCAGTGGGATTTGCCTGGTTAAGTGGTTAATAAACACTGCTGATTTCTTCTGATATTTTTCTGACGCATGTTAACATTTGTTTTGATTTGTAATCATGTAAACAAGATAGCATTTAGATTTGGTAGCAGCACCAGTTAAACCATTTTCAACATGGTTCCCAACAATCGTTATGAGGAAAAATACATTTGATGTATGTACATCAATAAATACTCCTCAGCATTTTGTAGAAATGGTCATTAATTGTGTTAGCTGTAGCGAATGCTAATCTGACTTTTTGTTAAAACATTCCCATTTGTTTCCATTGGCAAATACACACCTGTAAAGCTGTAATTAAAATAAAGGCTTTCAAGGCCGGTGTTGCGTCAAAATGTGTTCCTCTGTCAAGAACTGTTCCTCCCGCTGAAGCTTTCCAGCCATCAGTTTGAATCTTCAGTGCTGCTTTTCAGCCAGCATACTGTGTTCACCTGCCTCAAATGGATAATAAGATAATTATATTTTTCTTTAAGTGTGTTTCTAATCGTCAAAACATCAGTGTTTAAGGGGAATCCAATTTTAACACAACACCAGAAGGACGGAAGTGACTACTTCCGGGGCGGAGTCTGTGACAACCAATCATTCGCTTCCTCACGTTTTCCACCCGCCAAAATTAAAAGAAGGGAAGAAGAGCGCTGTCGGCGGCAGACAGAGCCCGCTCAGGAAGAAACATTAAAGCTGCAAGATGCCTCCTGTTCCAAAGAGACCCTGCCCTGAATCTATAGACGACTCCATGAATAACTCTATGGACGACTCGATAAATAACTCCATGAACGACTCCATAAATAACTCGATGGAGAAGAGAATAAAGCGAATTTCAATCGAAGGGAACATCGGTGAGTCGCTTCATTCTGGTTCAAAGGATCAAAGCAAACTTCAGACAGCTTCAGGTGCACGCAGGAGCTAAACGTGCTGTTGTCGCGGATTGTTCGTTCTTTTACTTTGACTTTGTTTTGCCGCCAATATTTCCAAATGTTTTTGTCTCTGTTTTACTTTAATAAGACATCATGTCTGCAGGTCTGTGTCTCTGAAGCCGAAACTGAATTTCTGCACCTGTTTTGTTTCCAGCGGCGGGTAAATCCACCTTTGTGCGCCTTCTGGAGCTGGAAAATCCGGACTGGGAGGTCGTACCTGAACCCGTCGCCAGGTGGTGCAATGTCCAAACGACAGGAAGCGATTTTGAGGTATTTTCTCCACACAGCGTCACTTTTCTTTAACCTTTTATTTGTACAGGTGGTCTCAGTGAGTCACGTGGACTCATTTTCAAGACTTGTTTTGGGAGCAGATGGTTGGGGGGTGAGGGCCTTGCTCAAGGGCCCAGAGTGGGACAAGTGAGGGTGGAGGCAGGTGTGGATGGACCTTTTTTTACCCACATTTGGATGTTGTGGGCATGGGGAGTTGAACCGGCAACCTTCTGGTCATAGGCCCACCTTCTCTAAACTGTGCCACCACTCCCGTGATTATACACAGAAAGATCTACAAACTGCCTTACATGAGCGCCATGGTAGCTGATTTATTTCCTCACTGAGACGACATGAAGTTTCAAATGTGTGTGTGTGTGTGTGTATGTATGTATGTATGTATGTATGTATGTATGTATATATACTTCATTAAGAAATCAGATGTTGCTGGAGGAGCAAATATGCAGCTGTTAAAATATGCAACAATAACCATGGTGGGGGTGGGGGGCTCTTCATCTGTATTTAGAGTGCAGCTGTTATCTGTCCAAATATGTGCACCGGTTATGGTTGGCCCACCACCACTCCCAGGGGAACAGATGGTTCCCCCCATCAGAGGAACATGTCATTGTCGAACATCTGTCACCCCCTCATCATATGCAGAGCAGCAGTAGAAATACAGTACTCTTAATCTCAATAAGCAGGAAGCACACAGAGAAAGGAGCTGTATGTCAAGAGAGAACATGTGTGTTTGTTTCCATTTCATTCATTCATTCATTCAACCTTTATTTATACAGGCTAGCCTCGTTGAGTCACGGGGACTCATTTACAAGAGGGACCTGTCTCACTCACACCAAACAACCATCCACTCTCACACTCACACCTAGGGTCAATTTAGAGTCACCAATCAGCCTAACAAGCATGTTTTTTGGTCTGTGGGAGGAAACCGGAGTACCCGGAGGAAACCCACGCATGCACGGGGAGAACATGAAAACTCCACCCAGAAAGGCCCCGGACCGGGATTTGAACCGGCAACCTTCTCGCTGATAGGCAGCAGCTCTACCAGTTGTGCCACCGTGTTGCCTGCACTCATTCAACTGTTTCCATTAACAAAACATTTACACATAATTCTGACTCTGATGAGGTTTTGTGATAAACTACAAGACCTGATAATGTTGAGATAACTACTGAACTATTCAGGAGCCTCTCATCAATTCACTGGTTTTATTTACTGGTGCCTCTCGCTGGTGATGGTTTCACTTTTTACTACAAACCCAGTGGTAAAAGGTGTGATCTGCATGACTTCCTAAATGTAGGCTTAGACTTTTGGAATGTGTGCAAGGTATCCTGACAACACTGAAACCAGAAAGAGCCAGATGGAAACTGGGGAGAACTAATAATTCAAATGTTCAGTGGCAATGTGTGAACGTTGAGTGCTCAAGAAGTCTGCTACTGAGGTTTAAACTTCGTTATTTAAAATGAACTAAACAAATGGAAAAAGAGAAATTGGACGTCGTAAAGGCATAAAGTTACCACAACTAACTAATTAACTATTTTAACATAACTGTAGCTACAAATTCCAAAAGGCTAAATTGTAGCTAAGAGCTAAAATTAGCTCAGATATAGCTGAACGCGCAAAATATCTAAACTGCACCTAAAACTAAAAATAATACTTAAAAGTAGAAGATTGCTAGATAAAAAGTAGTACAAGAAAACAAAATGGATGTCATTGATCCTGCTGCCTGGAGAAATTGTATTTTCTGCAAACATGCAGATGATCAAGTGACTGCTGAACACTAAAGATTAGTTATGAGCCGAAACGAGCAAAACAGGCTGAGGTGAAGAGAACAAAAGTTAAAAAGTAGAACAGTAAGGAAGAAGTAGCAAAGTATACTCGTTAGCAAGACTGCAACTAAAAGAACCTAAACAGTAGGTAGTCTATTAGCAAAATAGCAGCTGAAATTTAAAATGATCAAAATAATGTAAGAAATTAGGATTCTGTTTTTGTGGCAGCATTCTGGCTCTAGGTGCAAACATGAAGGCGATCAAATGTTTCTGGTGTTTTAGGAGTTGACCACGTCTCAGAGGAGTGGAGGGAACGTACTGCAGCTGATGTATGAGAAGCCAGAGCGATGGGCCTACACCTTCCAGAGTTACGCCTGCATCAGCCGGATCCGTGCCCAGACCAGATCAAGCAGCAGGAAGCTTGCTAAGGCCGAGGACCCAGTGCAGTTCTTTGAGCGCTCCGTCTACAGCGACAGGTACCAGCATGTAACAATCATTATCTTCTAATATGTTCATACAACTGCTGGTAAAATATCTCATGAACCACTTCAAGGATTTTAATGAAACTCCCCTGAACTTATCGTGCACATCTACAACAGCTTAATTTCTGGAGTCACTGATTCAAGATGGCTGCCACAGCTAATGTGTTGTAGCAAACACAAAACTGGTGTGTAGCTGAAAGTCATCTGCAGCACACACCTGCAGCAGTAACAAAACAAGAAGGTGTTTCAAACTTTGAAATGAAAAACGACGGTCGACGTGCTATTCTTTTAACAAATGCTAGTTATCGTATTTTCTGCCGTGCATGTCTCACCACCCTATAAGTCGCATCAGTCCAGATATGTCTAATAAAGTGGAAAACAACATAAATACAGGTAGTCCCCGACTTACGAGCGCTCTTACTTACTAGGTCCCGGACTTACGAATATGCATCTCATTTAAAAAAAAAAATTATTTTATTTTTTTTTATTAATTTTTTTAAATAAATGAATACATGTGCAGTACTGTACAGTCACCAAGCACTTAGCCTATCCTAACACAGTTTTTAAAGATGAAGTAGTGAGTTGAGTTGTCTCCCTTTTTTGATGAAAAAAGGGAGACAACTCAAGTAGTGAAGTAGTGAGTTGAGTTGTCTCAAGTAGATGAAGTAGTGAGTTGAGTTGTCTCCCTTTTTTTTTGTCTCCATTCACATAAAGGGAGCTAGCTCCCTTTATGTGAATGGAGCATGCTGGGGAGGAGGGAGACAATTCAACTGACTCCTTAACTGTGTTAGGATAGGCTAAGTGCTTGGTAGCTGTACAGTACTGTACTGTACATTTATCTATTATTAATAAAAAAATATACTGTACTGTACAGTATATTTTTAATAAATAGATAAATGTACAGTACTGTACAGTCACCAAGCACTTAGCCTATCCTAACACAGTTTTTAAAGATGAAGGAGTGAGTGGAATTGTCTCCCTCCTCCATGCAGGCTCCATTCCCATAAAGGGAGCTAGCTCCCTTTATGTGAAAGGGAGACAATTAAACTCACTCCTTCATCTTTAAAAACTGTTAGGATAGGCTAAGTGCTTGGTGACTGTACAGTACTGTACATGTATTCATTTCTAAAAAAAAAAAAAAAAATTATTATTTTTGTTGGTGATCCTACGGTACTTACGAATTTTTGACATACGAGCGCCCCCTAGGGATGGAACTCGCTCGTAAGTCGGGGACTACCTGTATGTTGCTTCGCAGCAAACGTTGCATCTATTCTATGTCACCACTGACAACCCCGAAATGTGGGCCGGTGTTGTGCCAAAAATTGATTGGCTGCCAAATGGCGGCGCGGTAGCGTGCACGGGAGGACTTTAACAAGAATTTAACAAGATTAACACTTAAAAACAATTGTTTGTTTGCTCAAGTTTATAGTAAGTAAAGGTGTGTCTCAGGCTATCGTTTGCGTAATAAATACACTTTTAACAGTCAAATCAGCTGCATTTCAAAAGTATTCGCTGCCTCGGTGCTCCAGGAGCACGCAGACAGGAAGGAAGAACTCTGCACCTTAGAAATTTAACAAGAAAAGCACCTAAAACTATTATTTGTTTGCTCAAAATTATAGTAAAGATGTGTCTCAGTTGAACTTTTACTTAATAAATTCACTTTAATGGTCAAATTAACTGCATTTTGCCGGGGCGGTGCAGCGAAATGAAGCTGATTTGACGGTTGCTCCAAGCAGCGAGCAGAACGAAGGTGGCAGGCTATGGCAAGCCGACTGTGTCATTAAAAGTTATTGAAGATTCTCAGTCATCATGACATGGTAAATTCAAAACAGTTCAAGACAAAAATAATAGAGTATAATAAATAAAGTCCAGTTGTTTTTGTCTTGAACTTTTTTGATTTTGTCATTATAGCCATTTTTACCTATTACATGATTCAACGGCTTGGCTTACTACTCTGCTTCTATCTAGTGCAGGGGTGTCAAACTCATTTTGATCTGGGGGCCGCATTCAGCTTAATCTGATCTCAAGTGGGCCAGACCAGTAAACTAATTCCAAAATTACATAGAACGAACAGTAAGTCCACGTTTTTCATTGTATTAGTGCAAAGAAGAAATAAATTATAAAAATCTTTACATTAAATTAATTGTCCTTTTACACTTTTACTCAGTTTAACATTTATTTAAGACTTAAAACACGTTAAAAAACTGATCACAGTCATTGAACAACGTTTTAAAACATTTAGTCAACAAACAGTTTATAGGAAGAAGTCCATTTTTCTTGAAAAATCCGACATTCTCATCCACTTTTCTCTTTTTTGACAAGGACATTCTGCTGATGAGCGTGCCCAACTGTCCGTTCCAACAGAAAAAGCGCGTTAAGCCATAGATATCATATATAAGCACGGGTAAAGCGATTGAACCAGATTAAACTGACTAAAACTGCAGCTTCTCTGGGTCCTAGAGGAACTGTGTTTGAGTAGGACAACATAGGAACTGCAGATTTTAAAGAAAATAACGTTTATTCTTTTTTATATCATTCAGATTTATCCTCGGGCCGACTAAAACCCCTGGCGGGCCGTATGTTTGACACCCCTGATCTAGTGGCTGAAAATGGTAGTGTTCAACATTTTCAGTCAGAATGAATGAAAACGATCATGTCTCAGCCAAAAATTGGTTTATAAATATGAGAATAAATACGTCGCTTCAGTGAAAAAAACACGACTTATAGGCCAAAAAATACGGTATGTAATTCTGTCCTGAAATTAGTCTTTAAGTTTTTTCTGATTGTAAGCCAAAGATAATATTTTGATTATGTGTATTATAGTAATAAAAATAAAAACTACTATTAATACTTATGGCTGCTCATGTATTGTAATAAATTGCAACATTGTGATGCAAGAGAAGCACATTTTTCTTTAGATTTTTGACGTTGTCATTGTTACTGATTTAACTATGTGTTTATAATTTAACAGTAAAGTTAATCCTGTACCGTGTTAACACTAATCTTCAGTGTGCTCTGTCTCCTGCCCACCTCATGTCTCAGGTACATCTTTGCTTCCAACCTTTATGAGAGTGAGTGCCTAAACGACACTGAATGGTCCATCTACCAGGACTTGCACAGCTGGCTCCACAACCAGTTTGGCCAGCACATCAAGCTGGACGGTATTATTTACCTCCGAGCTTCACCAGAGGTACAGTATTTTCTGGTGTATAGGTCGCACCTGTGTATAGGTCGCACTGTCCAATTATTACCAATAGATTGGAAAAATCCCTAGATAGGTTGCACTGGTGTATAGGTCGCACCTACGTTTTTAAGAAGATTAACACTTAAAAACAATTATTTGTTTGATAAAAATTATAGCAAATATATGTCTGAGCTGAACTTTTCCTTAATAAATGAACGTAATTGTGAAATGAGCTGGATTTAAAATGTTGTTTCACCGAAAGTGATAACAAGCCATGTATAGGTCGCAGGCCTTGAAAAAAAACCACATAAAAAGGTGCGACCTATACACCGAAAAATACGGTACTCCCTACAGTCTTACAGACTTCTTTGAATGTTTACAGGATAGAAAATATAAAACTGTTTTAGATTCTTGAAATAATTAGTCTGCTTTTTCGTCTTTGTTCAGAAATGTTTGGAAAGGTTACACCTGAGAGGTAGACAGGAGGAGCAGGAAATCCCACTGGAGTACCTGGAGAAGCTCCACTTTAAGCACGAGAGCTGGCTGCAGCACAAGAAGATGGCGTGAGTCAGCACATGCACACACTCTAACATGTTTAATCAGGATGTAGTCATGAGAGAGCAGCTGTACCGTAGTTTCATCACTGTTGTGTTCATAGAACCACAAAGTCTTCAGTTGGAGTCTGGTGGTCCTGATGGACTGGACTCTGTCTCTAGTGGACTCGTGCACAAAGGCTTGCATAGTTTTTAACATTGACTGAAGAGAACAGCATACTCCAGATGTTTGAAATGGTGTGTACATATACAGTAAATCCAAACACAGTTCCTGTGTGCATCCTGAACAAAGTGGTATAAGTCACACATGAGACATCCTCCTTTTAAATATCTACATCATGCACTCAAGGCACCAATGTTTCCTCTGCACCAGTAAAAACCATGTCTACCTGTATGAAGAACTCTGATGCTCTTAAATGAGGTACAGGTGTGTCACATGGCATTTGTCGGGTTGTTCTCTGGCGTTGGCACCGAGTGCAAGAGTAGTGTGAGTGTGAGTATGTCAACAGTGTCAGATGCAGCAGGGGTGAGGTCGAAGCATTCCACAGTTAACATCTTGACATTGCTGTAGATGCTGAGGCAGTCAGGGCTGTGGTGGAACACCCTCAAACTTGAGGTTAACCAGTAGAACATGGGACTTCAACAATGGACTAGTTGTAATGCAGTGATGACTGATGCGCAACACGTGGTTATTATAAGAAAAATCAACACACTTACTCACTAAGAAGTCACCCAGGTGGCATGATGCCAGCTTGTAGTCTGGACCCAACAACCATGCCGTTCATTAGAGCGAAGGAAGCATTTCCTAAACTGTGCCGCCTCACCACAGCGTTTGAGCAACGTGCCTGGATGGAATATGAATAGTTCCACGCTGCACAGCTGGCGTGCCACAGACCAGGGTCAGCCGTTCTGCTAGCTCCCTCTGGAATGCTCTTCATGCCAGGAACCCCAGTGGCTCCTCGCTGTGTGTGCTAAGACTGGCTCCAGTTTCCTGTACAGTTCCAGAGGTTTGCACAATTTGCAAACATAAAAATCATTCCATCTCTTCATGAACTACACACACTAAATGAGTCTGCTAGGTCTAAAAGTTTCCTGTTGTCACTGGTTCCGTCTGATCTCTTCCAGCATGGAGTTTGAGTATCTCCGTGACGTGCCTGTGCTGACCATGGACGTGAACGAAGACTTCAGTAAAAATAACATCAACAGCTCTCACATGATTGACAAGGTAACTTTAACTTTAATTACAAAGAAGCAGATTCCCAGTGCATGTTTTAGTGTTGGGATGACTGTCAGCTGCACCTGCACACTGTTATAAATGTGGGAAACTGAGTTAGAGACACGTTTGTGTTTGTTAATGTTCAGTAGCTGTGGCAGCCATCTTGTAGGTGGTTGTAATTTCAGTTTTCACCAGTAGGTGTCAGTGTTTTAAAATCAAAACACACATGCTGTCTTCAGAACTGAGTAAATCAACTTTAACTACAGGTACTTTATATTAAATGTTTTTTGCATAAAGTTTTTAAAGTCCAAAGATGAAAGAACTTCTTTTATTCCACCAAGCTGATTCTGTCTTGTGTTTATCTTGATGTGTATATTTTGTCATCTTTAAAATGTGTTGTTTTTTTCAAAGGGCATTTTATTTTCACCTAGCGGCATTTATTTAATACTTTGACATAACCACTATGTTTTATCACGTTACCCTCAAATAGAAGCTCTAAAGCTTTAAAACATGTCAATGTGTGTAACGTACTTAAGGATGCACAATATTATCTGAATGGTATCAGCCGATATTGGCGTTAAAGTTATAGGGCATTCCATCAAAATAACTCACTGATATAAAATACACTGTTTTTGTAAGACAACCCAGTGACAAGGATGCTGCAGCACCAGCACAACGTGATGACGTCACGTGCACCTACCTGATCTGATCACAACAGAGGAAGAAGTCAAAATGTCGGTGGTGTGGAAGTTTTTTTTGTTTGTTGAGGATACTGGATTCTGAAGATGTATGGACTACGTTGAGCCTCGCTACATCGTCCATAATCACAAATATTTTTCCGATGTAGCCTTACCCGAGTTACAAGCAGTCATTTAGGATGTCATTGAGAAGCTAATAGCCGATAGCACTTAGGTGAGTTTTACCACTGACATCTGGACGTCCTGTTAGCCCCGTTAGCATGATTAGTCTTATGGCACAATGGATAGACAAAAACTTTGAACTTAAAAAGTCTGTCTTTCATGCACAGGAGTGCAGAGGATCCCACACTGCAGCTAGGAACTTGGAACAAGCCTCACAAGTGAGACAGCATTGCAGCTGACTAATGTTAATAAATAACATTTAACACTGAGCATGCATCAAGGAACATTTAATACTTTTCATTTAATATAAGTTAAAGTGCTATGCTAATCTGTTACTGAATATATGTCACCAGCTCTTACAGCTGTTGCACAATTTTTGTATCAAACAAGCTTGAAAAGAAGGCAATGTTCTGACAAAGGAACATATATAAAAATATCTATATCGGCCAAAAATCCAATATCGTGCATCCCTAAATGTTCTGTACTGCACAACAGTACCACCAGTGCAGTACTGACACTACAGTACCACCAGTGCAGTACTACCAGTGCAGTACCAACACTACAGTACCACCAGTGCAGTACCAACGTGCATCCCTAAATGTTCTGTACTGCACAACAGTACCACCAGTGCAGTACTGACACTGCAGTACCAACACTGCAGTACCACCAGTGCAGTACCAACACTACAATACCACCAGTGCAGTACCAACACTACAGTACCACCATTGTAGTACTGACACTACAGTATCATCAGTGCAGTACTGACACTACAGTACCACCAGTGCAGTACCAACACTACAATACCACCAGTGCAGTACCAACACTACAGTACCACCATTGTAGTACTGACACTACAATACCATCAGTGTAGTACCAACATTACAGTTGAATTTGGAATTCATTTTAAAATTTTGGTATTAACTTTTAGAGCGTTAAATGGACAGGCCCTCGAGTACATCACAGAAATGCTGATCCCCTATTCTCCAGCACGCACCCTTCGTTCTTCAGCACTGAACCTTCTAAAAGTCCCTAAGACTCGGTTTAAAACTCGGGGTGACCTTTCCTTTCAGGCCGTAGCCCCCCGGCTGTGGAATGCCCTGCCCCTGTCTCTTTGTGTGACCACCTCTATTGATTCCTTTAAAACCCAGCTCAAGACACTTTTATTCAGACAAGCTTTTAGATAAATGTTTTTATTTAGTGTTTTTATCAATTGTTCTTGTTTTTATCAGCTGTTCTTATTGTTTTGATTAATCAGATGTTACTACAGTAATTCTTCTGTTTATTTTAATCTTTTATTTATATGTTGTACAGCACTTTGTGATTTTATCTGCGAAAAGTGCTATATAAATAAACTTTACTTACTTACTTACTTACAGTACCACCAGTGCAGTACCGACACTACAGTACCACCAGTGCAGTACCGACACTACAGTACCACCAGTGCAGTACCAACACTACAGTATCACCAGTGCAGTACCGACACTACAGTATCACCAGTGCAGTACCGACACTACAGTACCACCAGTGCAGTACCGACACTACAGTACCACCAGTGCAGTACCGACACTACAGTACCACCAGTGCAGTACCGACACTACAGTACCACCAGTGCAGTACCGACACTACAGTACCACCAGTGCAGTACCGACACTACAGTACCACCAGTGCAGTACCGACACTACAGTACCACCAGTGCAGTACCGACACTACAGTACCACCAGTACAGTACCACCAGTACAGTACCAACACTACAGTATCACCAGTGCAGTACCACCAGTGCAGTACCGACACTGTACCACTAGTACAGTACCACCAGTGCAGTACCAACACTACAGTATCACCAGTGCAGTACCAACACTACAGCACCACCAGTGCAGTACCAACACTACAGTACCACCAGTGCCGTACCACCAGTGCAGTACCAACACTACAGTACCACCAGTGCAGTACCAACACCACAGTACCACCAGTGCAGTACCAACACTACAGTACCACCAGTGCAGTATCACCAGTGCAGTACCAACACTGCAGTACCAACACTACAGTATCACCAGTGCAGTACCAACACTACAGTATCACCAGTGCCGTACCAACACTACAGTACCAACACTACAGTACCAACACTACAGTACCACCAGTGCAGTACCAACACTGCAGTACCACCAGTGCAGTACCACCACTGCAGTACCACCAGTGCAGTACCACCAGTGCAGTATCACCAGTGCAGTACCAACACTACAGTACCACCAGTGCAGTACCAACACTACGGTACCACCAGTGCAGTACCAACACTACAGTACCACCAGTGCAGTACCAACACTACAGTACCACCAGTGCAGTACCAACACTACAGTACCACCAGTGCAGTACCAACACTACAGTACCACCAGTGCAGTACCAACACTACAGTACCACCAGTGCAGTACCAACACTACAGTACCACCAGTGCAGTACCAACACTACAGTACCACCAGTGCAGTACCAACACTACAGTACCACCAGTGCAGTACCAACACTACAGTACCACCAGTGCAGTACCAACACTACAGTACCACCAGTGCAGTACCAACACTACAGTACCACAAGGGCAGTACCAACACTACAGTACCACCAGGGCAGTACCAACACTACAGTACCACCAGTGCAGTACCAACACTACAGTACCACCAGTGTAGTACCAACACTGCAGCACCAACAGTGCTGTACCAACACTTTAGCACCAACAGTGCTGTACCAACACTTTAGCACCAACAGTGCAGTACCAACAGTGCAGTACCAACAGTGCAGTACCAACAGTGCAGTTGCAACAGTGCAGTACCAACAGTGCAGTACCAACACTACAGCACCAACAGTGCAATACCAACACTGCAGCACCACAAGTGCAGTACCACAAGTGCAGTACCAACAGTACAGTACCAACAGTACAGTACCACAAGTGCAGTACCACAAGTGCAGTACCACAAGTGCAGTACCACAAGTGCAGTACCACAAGTGCAGTACCACAAGTGCAGTACCAACACTACAGTACCAACAGTGCAGTACCAACACTACAGTACAAACAGTGCAGTACCAACACTACAGTATCACCAGTGCAGTATCACCAGTGCAGTACCAACACTACAGTACCAACAGTGCAGTACCAACAGTGTAGTACCAACACTACAGTACAAACAGTGCAGTACCAACACTACAGTACAAACAGTGCAATACCAACACTACAGTACAAACAGTGCAATACCAACACTACAGTACAAACAGTGCAGTACCAACACTACAGTACAAACAGTGCAGTACCAACACTACAGCACCACCAGTACAGTACCAACAGTGCAGTACCAACAGTGCAGTACCAACAGTGCAGTACCAACAGTGCAGTACCAACAGTGCAGTACCAACAGTGCAGTACCAACAGTGCAGTACCAACAGTGCAGTACCAACAGTGCAGTACCAACAGTGCAGCACCAACAGTGCAGCACCAACAGTGCAGCACCAACAGTGCAGCACCAACAGTGCAGCACCAACAGTGCAGTACAAACAGTGCAGTACCAACACTACAGTACAAACAGTGTAGTACCAACACTACAGTACAAACAGTGCAGTACCAACACTACAGTACAAACCGTGCAGTACCAACACTACAGCACCACCAGTGCAGTACCAACACTACAGTACAAACAGTGCAGTACCACCAGCTCTTGGGTTTTGCTTTGTACTCACTGCTGGTGAAGATTCTCAGTCGTCCAGGACATGATAAATCAAAAAGGCATTCAATTCAAGATCAACTGGACTTTATTTGTAACAGAAGACGTTTCGCTTCTCATCCGAAAAGCTTTATCAATTCACTGTTGATGTACTCACTGTTGAGGTTTAGTGTTAATCTTTTTTGAAGTTCAGGAGTTGGGTTTTGAGGTTCTGGATCAGGTTGAGATGTTTTGAGGCTCTGAGGTCTGTGTGATGGGACTGGGTCTTACTGGAGTACTCCAGTGCTCCTATGAAGTGTGGAAAAGTACAGACATTTATTTTAGTATTCTTCTGGTTTGCGTCAGCAAAACACAAGAATGTGACTTCTTATTGACTAAATCAGGTTATAGGGTTAGGTTGAGAGTAAGAACTTTTACCATAGTTTTCTGTTTGTTTCCAACAGAAGTTGTCTGCACAGATCACTCTGGCAGCGACTTAGTCAAATTTCAGTTTTTTCTATATGAAATGGGTCAATGTATCATTGAAGTATCTTTATTCTCACTCCCTCGTATTTAAGGTTCTGCAACGATTGGTTTGAATTTCCTGCAACTCTGGGGAAAAAAGAAAGAAAAAACTCCTCCACAAAATGCCTCCAAACACACGGCTCAAACAGGAGACAGGTGCTGCAGTCCTGTTGAAATGTTCCCCGTAGAGACCAGTGACGTTTTGGTGAAATGAGGACACAACCAGCCCCATTCGGCTCAGTTCACATCAAAGTTTAAACGCCTCAAAGAAAGTTGAACTAACAGGACTGGCATTTGGATATATTTAATATATATATTTTTTAAATATTTAATATACAGGACAGGTAGTCCTCGACTTACGACGTTTTGGGCTTACGTCACGCATCTCATTAATTTATTAATTTATTTTTATTTTACTTTTTTATAAATAAATAAATTACAGTACTGTACAGTCACCAAGCACTTAGCCTATCCTAACACAGTTAAGGAGTGAGTTGAACTGTCTCCCTCCTCCCTAGCAGGCTCCATTCACATAAAGGGAGACAATTCAACTCACTCCTTCATCTTTAAAAACTGTGTTAGGATAGGCTAAGTGCTTGGTAACTGTACAGTACTGTACATCTATTTATTTATAAATAGATGTACCGTCTGTGAAGATCCGCAACTTCTCCTCCTCCACCATAACCCTCAGCACTGGCTCTCCTCAAGGATGTGTGCTGAGCCCTCTTCTGTTCACTCTGCTCACATATGATTGTACAGCCACACATCCAGGCTGTCATATTGTTAAGTTTGCAGATGATACAGCGGTGGTGGGATGCATCACAAACAATGATGAGTCCAGCTACAGACAGGAGGTGGAACACCTGGAGAGCTGGTGCAAAGAGAATAACCTTCACATGAATGTGAAGAAGACAAAGGAGATGATTGTGGACTTCAGAAGGAACAAACACACCCACACCCCACTGAACATAAGTGGATCTGCAGTGGAAGTGGTCTCCAGCTACAAATACTTGGGTGTACACTTGAATGATAACCTCAGCTGGAGCAACAACACCACCAGCCTGATCAAGAAAGGTCATCAGAGACTCTACTTCCTCAGACGGCTGAGACGAGCTGGTCTGAGCAGCCCAGTTCTCACCTCCTTCTACAGGTGTGCAGTGGAGAGCATCCTGTGCTCCAGCATCAACGTGTGGCATGGAGGCTGCACAGTTGCAGAGAGGAAAGCTCTACAGAGAGTGGTGAAGGCTGCACAGAAGTCTGTTGGAGTCAGTCTCCCCACCATCACAGACATTTACACCTCCAGATGCAGGAAAAGAGCCACCTGCATCATGAAAGACCTCACTCACCCAGCACACTCACTCTTTGCCCCACTCCCCTCAGGACGGAGGTTGAGGAGCATCAAATGTAGAACCACTAGACTGAGGAACAGCTTCTACCCTGAGGCTGTTAGACTCATGAATAAATAATCAACACGAATAAACACTGCAAAATATCACATCATGCTGATGCTGATCTGTTTTCTTGTTGCTGTGTTCATTTGTGACCATCTGCTCATACAGACTCGTGTTCGTGCTGCTGTTTATAATGATGTTTTTCTATTACATTAGGGCTTAGTGTATTTCTAGTTGATGTTTTTCTTAGTTAATCCTAGATGTTATTACTGTTTTTCCTCTTACATTTGTTGTTGGATGTAACTAGGACCCTGTGTACATAATCTCGTTTTCATCACATGTACCACATGCGGTGCAAATGACAATAAAGACTCTCTGACTCTCTCTGACTTTCTTATAAAAAATAAATAGATGTACAGTACCCTGATGCATGCTCAATATTCCAGGTAGAAAAATCTAAAAAAGCTACGTCTGGTCCTCTGGACATTCAAAAAACAAAACAAAGCAAAAAAACTGTAGAAACGTTTCGTCTTTCATCCGAAAGACTTCCTCAGTCTGAGAAGCTGTATTCAGCTCAGTCTTATAAATAGCACCCTCTCACAGTGGATCAACCAGTTGGCTGATGACAGCCGAAACCAGCTGCTCACATGATCAAGGAGGCCCATCAGCCTAACGATGGATCGTTAGCACCCTGATGGTTGTTTTTTATTCACAGAGAGCTGAGTGATACTAGCAATAACAGCATTGTAAGAGGGGGACAGTTGAACCCGGAGCCTATTTGGCGCCCTGTGCGAGCAACCCCAATCTCTCCCCCCCCCACTAGGTTGCCAGTGGGGGTCCTCTCCCAGAAAATTTTGAATGAAATGGATGCCATTTCCTGCATTCTGGTGTATTTTAATGGGTTGTTCAACATCTAGTTTTACCTACATATATAAACTATTCAATAAGTATTTTAGAGTTAATGGCAGAACAAGAAGTAGCCTGAGACAAACATGTAGCATTAACACAGTATGAACATTATTCAAGAATTGTTTCTATAAGAACATTATCAAATATTTTATGTGAAAACACATTTTGACTTAACCAATTAATATATTTTCCCTTTCATTGCGGGCTTTATGTATTTATTATCTTACTTTGAATGATAAAAATATAACGAGTCACTACTGTCGTTTAGAAAGTGTTTATATTGGAACTAATGCTTCTTTGTTCACACACAGTTACAACAGCTCACCTGTTCCTTCATACTGACAGGAACAATCCCCTCATCACTCCTGGCTCTGCTCCTGACACTAAATCACATTTTAAAAATTGTCATAACTCAACACAAATCTCCCTTTTTACAAAGCCTTATGATCAATTCAGGCCAATTTCATTAAAGGGTTGAATCATCTAACATCTCAGGGCACTTTTCATATAGAGCAGGTCTTCACCAGACTCATATAATATTATTTAAATGATATAACAGTATGTTATGTCACAATGCCACACACCACAAAATTCATTGACTTGATAATTAACTTGAACAGTGTTTTGCAGGCAAAGTTCAACATCATGTCTCACCTGTTTGATCTCTCATTTACAAACTGCAGCTGTTTGAATTGTTGCGAATTCAAAAGGTTGAAGGAAGCTCTGAAACGAATGTGCAAGTTATGCAGGTTTATTGTACATAATAAGAATAAACCTTACAGCAACAACAGACCTGACTCCGAGCACAGTCC
>JBBPBX010061895.1:0-20987 GCA_038048925.1 Garcialebias charrua | reverse complement strand
TAGCATTGGTGACTAGAGCTATGTCAGAACTCTTACTAGTGACTGGAGCTACATCAGGATTGGTATTGGTCACTGGAGATACGTCAGGACAGGTGTTTTTGACTGGAGCTATCTCAAGACTGGTATTGGTGAATGGAGCTACCTCAGGACTGGTACTGGTGACTAGAGCTATGTCAGGATTGGTCTTTGTGGCTGGAGCCATGTCAGAACTGGTCTTTGTGACTGGAGCTACCTCAGGATTGGTATTGGTGCCTGAAGCTACATCAAGGCTGGTATTGGTGACTGGAATTACGTTAGGACAGGTATTGGTGACTTGAGCTATGTCAGGACTAGTATTGGTGACTAGAGCTGCGTGAGGACTGGTATTAGTGCCTGGAGCTATAAGTAAGAGCTGGTATTGGTGAATGGAGCTACATTAGGACAGGTATTGGTGCCTGAAGCAATGTCAGGACTGATATTGGTGACTGGAGCTACGTCAGGACTTGTATTGGTGACAAGAGTTACATCAGGGCTGGTATTGGTGACTGGAGCTCACTTTTACTTCACTTCCTCAATAAAATGTGTATTTTTTCTTCAATACATTTCCCTTAACCATCTTAGCTACTACTACAATTTAAAATGAGAAGAAATCTGATTGGGCAATGCCTGTTTGTTCTCCCAGTCTGTAACCGTGTTTCCATCCATTTTCATTTCGAATTTTGAGCTAATTTTTGAAATCTCGCAAATATGTAAATACAAATTAATGCGAAGCAGAAGTGTTTCCATCTACTGGCTTGTAGCGCATCTACCAAGCCACGCACAGCGTCATTACGTCAGACGTCAGCGTCATTACGTCAGACGTCAGCACTGCGCATGTCTACAGTAAACAGGAAGTAGCGGTTGAAAACAGAACCCGGCCACACATCTCGTCAAAATGGAGAGAATATTTCAGGTACGTGTTGCTATCGGGCAAGTTGTATTTATTCTGTCATGCCAACTAGTTTTAGCGATGTTACATGTTGTCCGGAGCGGAAACAGCTGAACGTCACGTGACGTGAATGTTCGCTACGGCAGAACTGAGTCGGAAAATCTGTTTCCATCTGTCGTTTTGCGCATCTGCTCATTTTCGAAGATCCCAAAAACCACCTCAAGCGAGCGTATAAACTTTTTGGCGAAGTTGAGGAAGTAAATTCGGATTTTGCCGTTTCCATTAAGCTTTTCTGCTGCGATACTTCAAAATGCGCAGCTAGAAACCTTGATGGAAACACGGCTTGTGACTTCATGCAGTCCCTTCTCTCTCCCTGTAATCACAAACCCAGCTTCTCCCCCGCCGTTTGTGTGAAAACTGCAGCTCCCGGTGTGAACAAGCTAGATGGATATGTAGATATAAATCGTTACAATAGAACTTTGCTGACTCACAGTGGAGACACATTCCTGATAGGTGTGAAAATGACAGTAGCTGCTAAAAAGCAGAAGTTTGGTGTTCTCCAGGACATGAACTGCTTCAAGAGCATAGGACCTATTATTATATTATCCAATAATATATCCTATATTATTAATTGGTAAGAAAGAAACAAGCCATAACCCAACAGAACCTAGCTCAGTAAACAAGCCAACTACACAACAATGTGAGCGTTCTAACAGCTTTGTTAATAAAGGTTAATAAAGGTTGAATGAATATACTTCATTAGAATCAGACTTTTTAAAGAACAACCTTTCATTGTTCAGTTCACACTTTCCAAGTTTTTGTCATTGGATATTATACCCAATAAATGTTGTTTTGGAAATTCAAACCATTTACGGTACTTTTACTTAATACTCTTACTTTAAGTACATTTTATAAGATAAATTTACTTTTGATACTTTACATTAACTGTCCAATACTTTAAGACTTTTACTTAAGTAATATTTTAAAGTAGACTTTTACTTTTACCAAAGTAATTGTATGGTAAGATACTTGTGCTTTCACTGGAGTATCACGTTGAGGTACTTTACACAACAATGTTAGTGACTGGAGCTATGTCAGGACTGGGGTTGGTGACAGGAACTACATCAGCACTGGTACTTGTGACTGGAGCTATTTCAGGACTGGTACTGGTTACTGGAGCTACGCCAGGACTGGTACTGGTTACTGGAGCTACGCCAGGACTGGTACTGGTGACTGGAGCCACGTCAGGACTGGCACTGGTGACTGGTGCTACCCCAGGAGTGGTACTGGTGGCCTGCGCTACCTCAAAACTGGTGTTTGTGGCCGGAACTACTTTGTACATCACAACTGTTATTGGTGACTGGAGATATGTCAGGTCTAGTATTGGTGACTGGAGCTATGTTAGAACTGGTGTTGGTGACTGAAGCTACATCAGGACTGGGGTTGGTGACTAGAGGTACATCAGGACTGGTGACTGGAGCGACATCAGGACTGGTACTGGTGACTGGAACTACCTCAGGTGTTATGCCTGGAGCTAAATCAGGACTGTTATTGGTGACTGGAGTTATGTCAGGACTGATACTGGTGACTGGAGCTACCTCAGGTCTTGTATTGTTGACTGGAACTATCCACATCAGGATTGGTATTAGTGACTGGAAGCTTTCCTGATTTTGTTCAACATTTTTTATGTGCTGTTTCTGGATTTTGGAATTATGACATCCTCCACTGACTTATTTTAATAATTCAACCAGTAATGGAACCATTCCCTTACTTTCAGACTTGCCAATATGGTGTGTAAGATATTTTTTTGGACCTATAAAACAAAGCATTTTGGTGTGAAAAGACCATACTGTGTGTAAGGAATACCCATTTATTTTTATGGTCTTAGGAAATGTCATTGTTTTATCTTGTATGATGTGCAGTGAAGCATTATGTCTCTTCTTTCATTTCAGCCTTCCCTGCAAAACAATATACCAGTACATGCATCCTTCTAGGTCTACACCTTTTAATTTTACAGCAAATTTCTTCTTGTAAAAATAACTTCTACTATCTTTAGCTTTTATTTTGGGATTAATTGCAGTTCATTAAACCCTAACCTCAAAAAACATGCATGTTTATAAAAGCACATTATACAGTATGCTGGTGAAGATTCTCAGTCGTCCAGGACATGATGAAATCAAAAAAGGCGTTCAATACAGAATCAACTGGACTTTATTTGTTGCAGAAAACGTTTCGACTTCTGTCCAGAAGTCTTTTTCAATTCTGAATGGAAGAAAGTCCAGTTGATCCTGTATTGAACGCCTTTTTTGATCACATTATACAGTGTTTCTTTGAAGCTTTTGTTCCGCTAGATGTGATTCTTAACTTTTTACTTGACCTTTTTTCATTTGTTTGTGGAATTTATGTGTAGATTTTAGTTCGACAAAACGTCAAAGAAGAAAGACAAAAGATAAAGAAATGATTAAAAGAAGGTTTTCCAGGTGAGTTGGTGAGTTAGTGACTATCAGGACTTGGGTTGTTCTGTCCAGTGTGTTTGGGTGTTCTCAGCTCAGGTTTTAGCTAGAATAATTTTTGTCTTACTTTTCAGGCTTTATCAACATCGTCTTTGAACAAATGAGACAAACAGAGGTTAAACTCTCCACAGGAAGAAAGACAGTTTGGATAAAACATCTAGTTTGCTCGACTTTTTTTTTTTTTTGTGGTAGCCATACTGATTGTCTTCACTCAGGTGTTTTCTCACCTTCTTATCTCTCTAACGAAGAACAAACAGACAAAGAGAGATTTGATTTGATTTTAAAAAAGCATTTATTCCATTATTGTTTCACAATAAACTTATTTTAATACCTCTACAAAATAAATGTCAGAATCATTAAGAGTAAATAAAAAACCTTTACAGTCCCACTTATCTTTAAACATTTCCAGTTTGTTCAGTTTTGTATAATACAGGTAGTCCTCAACTTACAGCGGCCTAGAGTTACGACGTTTCGCGGTTACGATGTGCTTCCCATAAAAATAAAAATAAAGAATAAAATTTGATTTTTTTTTTAAATTTTGAAGCTCATTTACGCAGTTTTTGGCAGTTTCCGGTTTAGCTGCGGTAGCTGGGGAGGCTACAGCTTGCCCTCTCTAAAAAAGCTAAGTCTGGTCCTCTGGACATTCAAAAAACAAAACAAAACTTGTTGGAGCAAGCTGGACAGGCAGCAGCTGTGGAAAAGTAGCTGTTTTATGGACGGCGGTTTTACAGCGTAAACGAATGCAGAATCCAGAGGAGGGAGGGAGGAACAGAGGAAAGTCTTCACCAGCAGTCCAGAATAGGAAATTAACTTTTTTCCCTTCATTACGACTCTGAAATGCAGTGCTGGGCAGCGCTAATCCAAAAATTAGTTCCACAATTTCTAAAACGCTTATTAATTTTTTTAGGTCCACAATTTCAAAAGCACAAATGTCTTATGAAAATTAGGGGAAGCTAATCTAATCCGCTATTTATATATTTATATATTATATATATTTATATATAGCCGGCAGCGTTATGCAATATTTGCACTACACTGCCAACTGAAAAGTAACAAAAATGATCCTAAAAGGATGAAATTACAAAAATCAAAGGATTTATTTAATACTTTACGTACATATATTCTATTCGGCCACGAAATTAACAAAAAATAGAATGATCTTTTAATCCCTAAAACCACTTTTAAATCTCAAATACACGGGTGTGTCGCCACCGCATTTATACATAAAAGTAACCCAAATACATAAAACTAACGACTCACCGTCGAATGGTCGACACAAAACACACAATAAAATCCTCCGGCCGCGTTAATTTGGCTTGAAACAGCGGGGTTCTCTGCGGATTTATCCATTAGTAACCCAGCACAACCAGCTGGACACAGAGTTAGCGTCCAGTTCACCTCTGACCCGGAAGATGTCAAGATTCTATAGGTAGTCAACAGATTTAATGAAAAGTAACTAAAATACATAAAACTAACGACTCACCGTCGAATGGTCGACACAAAACACACAATAAAATCCTCCGGCCGCGTTAATTTGGCTTGAAACAGCGGGGTTCTCTGCGGATTTATCCAAGTACCCAGCACAAACAGCTAGCCACAGAATTAGCCCCTGAGTTCACCTCTGACCCGGAAGATGTCAAGATGGAATAGTCCATTTTTAGTAGGGGGATAAAGAAATCGACCGTTTTTTTTATTGCGTATTTAATGATCGTTTTCATCGTAACTATAATTATTTTTATGTTAAATGTACATTAACAAGCAGGATCAATGTTAGGGATGTAGGTGACTGGCCGGGGCGGCGGCCCCATGCTGATTGGGATCCCCAGGCAACGGCATCATTTACCTACATGGTAGATCCGAGTCTGTTCTCCGCTCTGCTCCCCCTCCAACCCTCCCTCCTCTCTGCTCTTTACGGTGGGGAAAAAGGTAAAACAAGCAGCTACGGAGCCAGCATAAGAGCTTGTAAATAAGTTTATTGGTTTTTACTGATAGATAATTAGTTATTAGCGGTACTGCATTTTAAATAAAAATAGCACAAATCCGCTTATGA
Organism: Garcialebias charrua; assembly: GCA_038048925.1. Classification (NCBI taxonomy): domain Eukaryota; kingdom Metazoa; phylum Chordata; class Actinopteri; order Cyprinodontiformes; family Rivulidae; genus Garcialebias; species Garcialebias charrua. The sequence continues at coordinate 15,517 of JBBPBX010061895.1, read as the reverse complement.
ATTATAAAAGTTAGTCAAACCACAAAAACGCTGACAAAAAGTTTAGGTCCACTGTAAGCGGATTAGCGCTTTAGCGCTCTCTAGCGTTCATCTGCCCACCACTGCTGAAATGTATGTGTTTTTTGATAATTATGTAGGGTACTGTGTTAGGATAGGCTAAGTGCTTGGTAAAATACAGTATTGTATGTATAAGGTGCAGTTTGGACGTCGAGTTACGTCGAAATTTGAGTTACGACAGAGCGTAGGAACGGAACTCCGTCTTAAGTCGAGGACTACCTGTACTGTACTTAAATTCCATCATAAGTCTTGCTTTCACCATACTCTTTAAAAAAAAGGCAAACAGTCACAACTCTGACCTCCGTTAATCTTTTCTTTCCTGCTTAGATATATTGCCAGTTTTGCTTGTCCAAAAATAAAATTCAATAAACGCCCTTTCTTCTTTTTTCTTTTTACCATACGGAAAACCAAATATGAACATTAAGCTAGTGAAAGATTCCCCAACAGATTTTAAAAAATCACTAAGTGTGCCAAATAAGGACAACAGTCTTTGACATTGTACAAAACAGTGAAAAATGGTCTCCCTTGTTAAACAAAATGGACACTCATCTGAAACAGTTGGGTTTATGATTGATATAAAAGCATTTACAGCAGAGAGAGAGAGAGAGAGCGAGCAAAAGAGATAGACCAAGAAAGACGGAGAAAGGGAGAGACAGAGAGACAGAGAGCCACTAAGAAGCATAGCAAAGCTCCTGATAAATACTGTAATGTCTCTAAAGCTGATTTTCCAAAACTGAGTTTCTATCAATATGAAGACATATTGTAGTAACTTTAACAAACTATCTGGGTCCAGGTGGGGTTCATTTGGTCCATCCTGGCCAATTGATGACTTTATCAGATACTCACCTCAATAAACAGGAATTTGCGATGCTCAAAGTTCAAGAAAACGTTCCAGGAACGTTCTTAAATGCAGACGTCCAAGGTTGGCTGCATGTAAGTCCAGACTTTAAACACCTACTGGAGCTGAACACACCTGAGGTTCAAGAAGAAAGGTGAAGAACTCCAACATCCAAGATGATTAAAAGCTGATTTTAAACGGTCTTTAATACTTCTTTTTAAAAATATAGGACAGCAACAGTCAATACGTCTGATAAAATGTATTTTCTTTCAACGCTGCAGCCTTGTTGAAAATTCATCCGATTGATTTGTTTTACTTTGCTTCTCTGTAACGCCTCTTATTTTTTATTGTTGTTTTAAATGTTCACGTAGAGGGGAAAAATGCCTTGAACTGTCAGAACTGATTTGGAGCTCTAATGAAATAAAACACAAAGCAGTTTTCTGGTTCAAGAAAACAAATGTAGGAGGGAGCGGGAATAAAATAAAAATAAAAGAAGAAGCCGTGTTTAACAAAACCTGGAGATTTATGACATTCTGTCAGAAAGGTAAAGCAAAGGCGAGAATGTGGGGGTATTTACTTTGAGGTGGGAAATGAAAACCGTTTATATGACATTAAACACATTAACAGGAGGTGGTGGAATATAAACACACCTCGGGAAGAAAATAATTTGTTGCGGGTTTTGTGACTCAGAGGCTTTGAACACGAAACAAAATACTGTGATTTTTCTTTAACCTAAAGGTTGAATCTCAAATAAGCAAGACCGTATGAAGCATTTCTAACAGACGTTTTCAAAACAAAACATCCACAGTATTTTCACCTTATCTTACATATAGGTTTTCCTTTTTCAAGCTGCCTTTTTATGTGGTCCAAATTCAATTCAATTCATTTATATAGCACCAAGTCACAGCAGAAGTCATCTCAGGGCACTGAACAGAAACATTTGTATACATAAGAAGCAAGTTAATAACATTAATAACCCGAGGAGCAGACTGGTTTGAGTTTATCATCACAGACTCTCATCTTGAGCAAGGCGACAGTGGAAAGGTAAAAACTCCCACATGAGGAAGAAACCTTTAGTGGAATCAGGCTCAGGACAAGCGGCCATCTGCTTCGACCAGCTGGGTTTGTTAGGAACAGATACACAATGGCAGGTTGATAATCGCATGCTGAGATAGAAATACAGTAGAGTCCATCGCTACTTTGTGGTTCGTTGTTCGTGGACTCGCTCTATTGCGGTTTTCAAAGTAAGCTTGGACTTGACACACAACTGGCTGATTGATGGATGAGCCACATGACTGATACGGATATATATTTTTTAAATTTCAAATAAATTATTTAAAATTATTTAGCACCTGGTGCACCTGTGTGCAGCCCACAGCTGCAGGAGAAGCTTCCTCCTGCGGAGTGTCATATCTCCGCTCTGCATCGGAGAAGTGGGCGTGGCCAAGAGCGCCGGCAGATGGCAGAGAGCTGGAATCATTACATTCTGTGCTCTTTCAGAGTGTTTAGAAACATTGTTTAGAATATTGCAAGAGTGTGGGAAGGGTTTAAAACACCTTAATATATATCAATACTAAAATAAACGACTACTTACTACTTGTACTACTATTCCTACTTCATACTTTTTCACTTATTGCTCGACTTCAGGGTACGGCTCCCCCGCAATAAACGAGGGACTACTGTAGTATCAAATGCAAACTACTCAATGGTAAAAATTCATTTTTAGAAATGTGGTCAATTTGTCCTCCAGTAGTCTAAGCCTATGGCAGCATAATAAGCCAACCCTAACTATAGGATTGTTCAAAAAAGAAAGTCTTGATCCCAGTCTTAAAATTGGACCATGTGTCAGTCTTATGGACAGAAATTGGAAGTTGGTTCCACAAGAGAGGAGCCTGAGAACTGGAAGATGTTCCTCCCATTCTGCTCTTGGAAACTCTAGGAACCTCCAGTAATCCTGCAGAAAATATGGAACAATAAGATCTCAAGTATAAGATGGATCTAGGTTGTTGAGAGCTTTTTTTTTTCCCAAAATATTTTTATTGAGATTTTCCACAAAGAAAAAAAAAAATAAATAAAAATAAAAAATAAAAAATAAAGTAAAATAAAACTAAGTAATTAAAAATAAAAGTACAGACATAAAAAACAAACAAAAAAATAGCTTCTCAAATTTCAGCCAGAGTAGATATAATTATACAGTACACGTCTATTGAACATGGCACACCGCAGGTACCAAAAAGAAAATCAAAATTCAAACAAACCTTCTGATATATCTAAGTCCTTAATAAAATTAATGAAAGGACCCCAAATTTCCTCATACAGATACTGTTTGGATTTCCTAATATATGTTATTCTTTCTAACGGCAAATTGGACGCCATCTGCTTTAACCACTGCGTGGCACTAGGTCTACTGACATTTTTCCATGCCAAAGCTATACATTTTTTTGCTGATAGTGAGCTTATATCTATGAAAGTACGTTCCGCTTTACTAAAGTTATGCTTCTCGGGGTATAAAGCTAACAGGAACAATTTAGGATCTAATGGGATTTGCTTTAAAATAACTTTTTCAATTATGTCTTTCACCTCTGTCCAAAGTGCATTAATTTGTCTACATTCCCACATGCAATGAATTAAAGTCCCTTTTGAATTGCATTTTACGCAAAGATCTGGGATGTTATTATTGTATTTATTTAACTGCACAGGTGTAATATAAACACGCATTAGCCATTTAAATTGTAGAATTCTGAGACGGCTGTTTATGGACATTGTGTGAGTTTTAATGCAAGCCTTTTCCCATTCCTGTTCACTGATATTTAATGATAGGTCCATATTCCATTTTATAAGCCTATTATTTGAGTTCTCTAACGAGTTAGAAATCAGCACATTATAAAAGTCTGAAATAATGCCCTTTCTTGATTTGTTCCGAATCATTAATTTTTCAAGCATTGTAAGGGGGGGCTTGTTAAGGTCACTAGTTTGTTTTGACAAAACTTCTTAATTGAAGAAATTTAAAATGCTGTTGAGAGCTTTTTAAGTTAAAAATAAGATTTTGAATTCAGTTCTGAACTTGACAGGGAGCTTATCGAGAGAAGCTAAAATGGAGAGATATGATCTCTCCCACTAACTCCAGGTAAGACTCTGGCAGCAACATTTTGGATCAACTGAAGACGTTTTAAATAAATATTTGGACACCCAGATAATAAACCATTGCAATAATCCAGTCTAGTCATGACAAATGCATGAACCAGTTTTTCCTACATCATTTTTAGATACGATGTTTCTAATTTTAGTGATATTGCGCAGGTGGAAGAAGGTGGTTCTTGTAACATTTTTAATGTGGGGGATAAAAGACATGTCCTGATCAAAAATAACACCAAGATTTTTAACATTACAGTTGGAGGCCAGATTGCAGAAGCCCGTCTTCTGCTCTTTTTGTGAACATTGACTGGTCTCAACTTGTGACACCTGGAGTGAAAACAGGTCATCCCTTTTCAACAATATGGATTAAGACCAGCAGAACTGATGCAAATCTGTTTATTGATCGCAAGGCAGAATTTATATAACTGTTTATGTAGCTGTGCGATGGCGATGGTTTTGCTTTTTTATCATGCTGATGAGGAGATCTGGATGCTGCACAGTGTGTGGGTCTGTTCTCCAAAATACATTCACTCTAAACTGGTACAGTCAGTGTGATTTACTGTAATCCACATCAGTGGCAGAATTGATGTTAAAACAAGTAAAAATACTGGAAGGATGTAAGACTTCAGTTTTCCGAAGCACACACGACTGCCAGGGATATTCTAAGTTACTGTTTACAAAGGCTAAACATGATTTGAACGCTGGAATTTGTTGAGTCCCACACAAATATCAAAGATTTAAGATCCAAAATATGACATGCGAAGCTACAGTGAATCAACTCTGCTTCTCAGCTTCATATGCCAAGTCTTGTAAGCAGCCAGCTGGTGCTTAACCCTCCTGTTATGTTCGTTTCTGAGGTACAGCAATAATGTTCGTGGGTCAATTTGACCCGGGGAGTGTTTAATCATGTAATAGTGTCAGAAACCCAAAAAATCCTCCAAAACCTTTTTGTATCTGATTATTAACTCCAATACTAACCATGTCAGTCAATATTTGTGCAATGATGTTTTTTTTATTTCTCATAAATAAAGGATAATGACGACTAACTCATTTGGACATAAACAATGTGATTTACATTTTTTATGTTTGCTGAAAAAACCTACACACAAAAAAACAATAATTATCCTTGAAATTGATTTTTGTAAAAAAATTTATGTTACATTTTATTTTATTTTTTTCAAAGGGTGATCTTTATAATTGAACTTGAGACACGTTTACTGTTCTGGGTCAAATTGACCCGCTCATTAAAATCAAGACAAATGAGTCATGAAGATTTGTATTGAAAGTAAACTTTATTCAACCACTGTTTTTTGAACCAGAAATGAACAAAACAACAAAATAAGATCTTAGGAACACTAACACGGTGCATGTATGTCTGTGAATCTCCACAGCTCACAAGGAATATGTTAACATGTTGTGATGGTATACACCATGCAATGAATACAATCAGAAATACCACAAAAATGAATATATGTAAATTAACTAGATGCTTTAGTTTTGTCATCTACACAACACATGAAGGACATGTCATCAGACTGTGCTTTGTGCAAATAAATTTTGCACATTTCACACAAGTCATGCTCGTTTTAACATCATCAGATGGCTTGCAAACCTGGCACCTCTTCCTCTTCTTTTTTCCTCCAGTAGCAACCTAGAAAGACAAATAAAATGGTTAATATATTTTTTGATGCTCCTAAGACACACATAACATGCACTCGCACAAACACACACTTTTACTTACCTCACACACTGATGTACTGGGTGTATTCCTCTCCTGTATCTCCTTTACTACAGCTGCAGTAGCTGGGGTCCTTGGCATACGCTGTCTTCGTTGTATATGTGGTACCACAAGTGCCTTGCCCAGCTCTTCTAAGAAAATTTGCCTCTTGTACAGCTTTGACACATTCCACTCCGGAAAGATTTCCGTCCAAATGACAAATGCGTTGTATGCTGATACATCAATGATGTTGTAAAAGATGACCAGTGGCCAGCGTGCAGTCATTCTCTTGGTGCTGTATGACCCTGTGACCTTGTCCAGATTGTCCACCCCGCCTTTGGTAGCATTGTAGTCAAGGATCACAGTTGGTTTATGGTCCTCTCGTGTGCTGATTTCAGCATTTTTATGCAAAGTGCTCATGAGCACAACATTTTTCCCCTTTTTAGGGCAATAGGACACCAGGGCTGTATTGTCTGTAAAGGCAAACATGGACGATTGAGGGTCCCGGTTCTTTGTCACCAGTAGCTCAGCGGGGAGTTCAGCTCTGTTCTTTCGGACTGTCCCAACCATCGTGAGCTTTCTTTTTAAAAGTTCTTGACCCAAGTTATAGCTTGTGAAAAAATTGTCACAGGTTATGTTGTGCCCCCTGAGACCATTTGACATGTCAAGCACAACCCTCATACCTTGATTTTTTTCTGGGGCTCCTCCAGCTGGCTTTCCAGTGTAAACCTGCATGTTCAAAACATAGCTGGTTTTTGCATCACATGCTGCCCAGATTTTTATGCCATATTTAGCTGGCTTAGAAGGCATATATTGCCTAAATGAGCAGCGCCCTCTGAATGCCACAAGTCTTTCATCCACTGTGACATTAGGGCCTGGGTTATAGAACAGGGGAAGTTGCTCAACCCACTTGTCCCACACTGTCCTAATAGCTGCTAGTTTGTCTGTTTCCCGTCTGACAGCTCTTGTCTCTCGATTGTCAAATCGGATTACTCTGGAGAAAATATGAAAAGTCTCCAGAGACATTGTGGCCCGAAATATTGCCCTGCCTGTCTCTGCATCCCATAGACTGGCTGTTGATTCATCCTTTGACTTGTAAACTCCGGTCAGAATGAGAACCCCCAAATATGCATGTAAATGCAGTTGGTCCAGCTCCTTCCATTTCTCTCCAAAAACTCGCCTTCCTTCTAGATTTGTCATTTGAAGAATGATTTTTTGTATTACATTAGGCATGAGTAGCTCAAAGACCGACTTGATATCTGTGACTCGAGTTACTGCCATCCTAGTAGGCCCTGGCACTGTCTTTATTATATTTTCTGCACACAGTTTTCCGAGGTGCTTTGTTGGAGATGAAGACCACTGAATTTCACCATTTTTTGACATGAATGTCTTGCTTGGAGAAACATGAATATCACTTTCATCAGTTGGTTCATAATCAGAATCAGACTCAGAATTGACCTCAATACTGTCTTCAGCTTCAGACACCTCCTCTTCTATTTCACTGTCATGATCAATGAGAAGATCCAGCACTTCCAGGGCTGTAAACTTTTTTCCTGCTGCTCATTTCCTGACCTCTGACAGTGACAATATCACATGTACCTTCAGTGTGTAATGTGTTTAGGACTCCTTGCAGAGAGTATTTATGCCCTCCCACCTCCCCTTCTGCTGAGTGTCCACTCAGTGTGGGTGGAGTTTTCCCACGGGAACAGAAAAGGTTCCCGTCAAAAGTTGTATAAACACCTGCTTTCTCACAGTTTCCTTGTGAAGTAAAGAGAATAGTGAGAAAGTGGGTTTATGTGCATGCATGTGTGCGTGTGTGTGTGTGTGCGTGCGTGTGTGTGTGTGTGTATGCGAGCGCGCGTGTGTGTGTGTGTGTGTGTGTAGTGAAATATGTCTCATAGTTTCAAGGAATCAAATAGAATTGGAAATGTTTTTACCCTTTTTACCCTTCAATTTGACTGCCGGGTCAAATTGACCCGAACAGTATCGATGTAACAAGTAGACGCAGGGAGTGGTACAAATGTGTAAAGTGAATCATTTTCAATTTATATGTTGATTGGAACTATTAAGACAAATAGAAAAAGATTCATGCAGAAAAATTTTTTTAACAATTTTTTTTTTAAATGTAAACTTTAAAACGGGTCAATTTGACCCGTAACATAACAGGAGGGTTAACATTTGTCCAAAACTTTCTCAGCCAACTGCGGCTCTTTGCTACTACTGCACAGCCGAGCCAAAACACGTGCCTGGTGACCACAGCCAACACAGCAAAAACTAAATAAGGAAAAATATAAACTGGCAATTACTGTTTACCAAGTGCACGTGACTGGCAAATGCTTGTGCATGTTTGCTTTTTTTCCCATTGCACAATCCAGCTGCTATTTTGAATTATTATACAGGGTTTGCCTTTGCAGAGGCAGCATTTCATTAAATCTCTGTCAGGAAGTTAAAGTGAACCTGGAGAAATGGCATATCCTGCGAAAAAGCTGTGTGAATGCTTGTTGCTGAAGAAGTGGCAGAAAAACAGCTGAAATTAGCTATGCTGAATTGTAGCTGAATAAGCAGAATAAAGCAGAAAGAACACATAATAATAATAATAATAATAATAATAATAATAATAATAATAATAATAATAATAATAATAATAATAATAATAATGAATTTAATTTATAACGCACTTTTCATTAACAAAAATCTCAAAGTGCTACAAAGTGCAACTAAAATCAATGATCAAATAAAAACAAGTGATAATATTTGCTGAATTATGTTTAAATAAGCAGAAATTAGCACAAAAATTAGGAAACTAGCTAAAAAGCTGAAATGAGCACAAAATAGCTGAAAAACAGCTGAAAAGACAGAAAGAAGCTTAAACTACCAGAAGGAAGCAGAAAAAGCTGAAATGAGCTAACAATGTGAAATTAGCTGAAAAATGCTAAAATTAACATAAAACAGCTAGATAGTCGCTGAAACAGCAGAAAAAAGCTGCAAGGAGTATAACGAGCTGAAATTACCATAAAGAATACCCTGTTGCATGCTCAATAATCCAGGTAGAAAAATCTAAAAAAGCTATGTCTGGTCCTCTGGACATTCAAAAAACAAAGCAAAAAAAAAATTGTAGAAACGTTTCGTCTTTCGTCCGAAAGACTTCCTCAGTATTCAGCTCAGTCTTATAAATAGCACCCTCTCACAGTGGATCAACCAGTTGGCTGATGACAGCCGAAACCAGCTGCTCACATGATCAAGGAGGACCATCAGCCTGACGATGGATCGTTAGCACCCTGATGGTTGTTTGCTATTCACAGAGGGCTGAGTGATACTAGCAATAACAGCATTGTAAGTGGGGGACAGTTGAACCCGGAGGCCTCCACCCCTGTTTAATGATGGACGGTTTCTTTTCACAAAGATGGCCTCCTTTACTCCTCTCTCAAACCATTGTTCCTCTCTATCAAGGATGTGAACATCTTCATCCCTGAAAGAGTGACCGCTGGCCTGGAGATGAGTGTAGACCGCAGAGTCCTGACCTGATGATGTTGATCTTCTGTGCTGGGCCATCCTTTTGGCCAGTGGCTGTTTAGTTTCCCCGATATAAGACTGATCACAGCCCTCCTGACACTGAACAGCATACACAATATTACTCTGCTTTGTCCAGGCGGAAAAACAGCTAAAACAGCTAAATAATAGCTGAAATAGCAGAAAACATCAAATGTGCAGAAATAAGCAGAAAGGAGCATTTTCTGATATTAGCAGAAAGACGTTAGAAGAAGCACAAAAATGTTTTTGCTTGCAGATCAAATCTGAAAGGAGCACAAAAGCCGTCATCAGCCAACTGGTTGATCCATTGTGAGAGGGTGCTATTTATAAGACTGAGCTACAGCTTCTCAGACTGAGGAAGTCTTTCGGATGAAAGACGAAACGTTTCTACAGTTTTTTTTGCCTTTTTTTTGCTTTTTTTTTTTGAATGTCCAGAAGACCAGACTTAGCTTTTTTAGATACCATAAAGAAGTTAATTAGTCTGAAATTAGCTGAAATTGCCACAAAAGCTTGAATTTATCTGAAAACGGCTGAAATAAGCTAAAAATGGTAGCTGAAGAGGTAGAGCAAGCTTAAGTTTGCAGAAGAATGCAGAAAGAACATGTTAGCCCAGTTAGGCTGAAAGAAGCAGAAATGAGCACAAGAAAGTGGACATTTTCTGAAAAAAAAAAAAAAAAAAAGAGGCTGAAAAACAGCTAAAACAGCTAAATCAAAGTCAAAGTCAAAGTCAAAGTCAACTTTATTGTCAGATCTGCAATATGTACTGTACAGGACATACACAGGACCGAAATTGCGTTTCTCTCAGTCCCTCGGTGCAACAGTAAACATTGAAAAAAAATACACACGCTTAGATGGTCTATATGGTAATCTCATTCTAAACAGGGAACACACCTGTGATATAATCAATAAATAGGTGTTCTATAATCAAAGTATGTCCAGCTGTTATACAAATGTTTATGCCATTACGTGTTTCACAAATGTTTATGCAATTACAGGCTTCACAAATGTTTATGCAATTAAACAACATTAGAACGCACACTTTGAGATCCAGCAAATAAAGGGTTAACATGCTCGGGAGACATGCACGTTTGCTTTGCTCTGGGACTCACAGACCTTCAGAACATACACTTGACTACAGTCACTTATAAAACAAACACACACACACTTGGGAACTGGCATTAATTCACATTAGAGATAGAAGACACTAAACACATGAGTCTGATACTTTAAAAACCTCTCAGACATGCAGAACAAAAGAGCTGGCTGAGGAGACTTCTGACATAAATCTCCAAGGTCATAAACGGGGAGCTGCAAAGACTCGCTATCAGGCCATAAGCCAATGAGAGACCAGAAAAAGCAAAAGCCTGCATGATATACTCCCACTGGAACAAGACATCGTCAGCATTCTTTTGACCACCTCGGCGCAACAGGTCAGGGCAAAAATGCTCACATTTCCTTGTGCACAAGAAATTGTTTATGAATGCTCAAATTCTGTTTAACCTGTTTTAAACCTGTGTCTTAATCAATAAATCCTATTTTTTAAGAGACGCCTGGTCATTTCGAACACGCTTTAACTGAAATCCCTTCAGTTTTGGTGACCCCGACGTGATGACCCAGGTGAACCTCTGAAACAGACGAGGAGCTCGTGGACCGACAGTGCAGGGGCCCAAAAACAACAGAAGGTAAGTTGTTACCGTGTTTCAACTAGAACAACAATTTGGCCCAGAATCCAAATTTACTGCACTTTAGGTACCACAGAATCTCTCGTGATAAGGGATCTTGGTAAACTTAATAAAAAAATTAATCTGGTTTATGAGAGGATTTCCTCAGACACAGGTTTCAGCTTAAACAGAAGCGCGCAGGCTCGGTTCGGGATCAGGGGGGGGCGAAGGCCGCTCCCCGCCTGGTGCGGCCGAGGAGCACACGTTCGTTTAAATAAATCACGGGTCAAGCGAACGTCGAAGTTTTTATTACTTACTGTTTGAGGATAAGCGTTTCCATTCAGGCCGTGGGTAGCCGCCGCCGACGGGCTTGTTTCACACGGGGACCCGTGCCCGGCGTGAGTAGTCAGGTCACGGTGTCTTGTTTCACGGTCTCGTTTGGAAAAGCGCTTCCGGTGCGTTCGATCCTTTGAGTAGCTGGAAAGAGGTCGTTTAACTTGTTTCATGTCCGCTCATGAGTAGAAGAACGACTGGCCGCTTGTTTCAAAGATCATACGTAAACCGAAGTCTTGGCGTCGTGGAGGGGTCGCCAGAAGTTCACGCTGAGGTGAACACTCCCAGTGGGCCTTGCGCTAAACTTGCGGGGTAGCGTAGTGGAATCGCCCTGGGAGCGAGAAAAAAAAGAGGTTGTGTACGGAAGCATATTGATGCCACAGGTGTTTAAGGTTTTTAAAATATTTTGCGTCGCATTTCTTTCAGATTTTGTGTGAATCGTCGTTTTGGGCCAAGAGATCTCAATTAGATGTTTTAAGTGTTCGTTAAACGTTTGTGGTTTGTTTAATGTTTGTGTTTTGTCAATTGTGTCGACTCAGAGAGTGTGAAGTGGAGTTTTCTTTCTTTTCAGGGTGAATGGTGTGCCATACTTTGCATGAATGGCAGGTGGCGCTGTTGTCTAACAGGAGGGCAAGTCTGATTTTCCACAGACTTGGCCCTATGTTTGAATGACTCAGCTCATCTGTGGGTGCTTGTGAAATAAACAATTTGGGTGAATGAGATGGCGGAAGGCGGTTATGGCACACATACAAAATGCAGGAACGAGGAGATCTTTTTTTGAACTATTTCTGCAGACACAGGGAGATGTAACAAGTTGAGGGGAAACGTATCAAAAAGGATTGAGGGTGTAGACATAAAAAAAAAAGGGAAATAAGGCAGTCCCACACGCAGCTGGTGGGATACACTCACATTCCAGGGGGGTGAGCTACAAACATGAGAGTAGCAACACTGAAGAGCAGGTACATTTCACACATAACAAGTACACTTTGTACAGGACACATAAATTAGACATAAATGTACACGGAGCAACTCAGACTTGTTTTAATCTAAACTCTTCTTAAACTTTTAAACTCCCCTTAAACAAAGACAAGAGACACATTTAATCTAAGCAGGTCAGGTCAGCAAAGAGACCTTGAGGCCGGCTATAAATCTTAGTGGCCCAGGAAACCAGCCTTATCAGAAGCCCAGAACATTTTATGATAACACTACCAGCTGCCCGTCCCGGATATTCTGAGAGCAGCAGCTGCTCTCTGAGTCTCCGGTCCGGAGGGACAGGGATCCGTTTAATTCGTCAATCTGTTTTATCTGTGTTTTTCACATAAATCTTATCTTCGTCAAGAGAGGCCTGGCGCATTTGAACACCTCAACTGAAGTTAACCAGATTTAAACAAAACAAACAACAGCTCTATGCAATTGGTACAGAACGAGGTCATTGTAACACAGTTGCGGATTATAAGCAGTTAATTGAAAATATGAACAGATTAACCTTCTTGAAGAGTTATTTTTAAAGACTGAAAGTGTGCAGGAATTAGAAAAAAAAACAGCTTAATTCAAAAGAGAATTCAGAGCAGCAAGAGCCAGGATAAAGAGCAGTCAAACGTCGCCACCTACAGGAGGTTGAAGCAAGGTGCAGGAACTCAAGACTGAGGAGGTTGAGGAAGGTGGAGTGAGAGGAAACAGCTATCTATAAATCAACCACAGAGCAAAAGCTTATTTGGAAATTTGAAGAGGTTTTATTTAGAAATCAGCCACAGAGCAAAAACTTACTTTGGAAATTTAGGAGGTCAGCAATTCACCAATTAGACAAGCACGAGAGTTCTAGACGGGGGTGTGAGACAGTCTTGGGTCGAGGTTAAATTAACTTCCAATTTGATGTAAGAAATTCTTTGTAAATTTTTGCTTTCCACTTTAAAGCTGGGGTATGTAAGATTGTAATGTAGTCTAATTTTTCAAACAATTTATTTAAAAAAAACACTAAAAACACAGAGTGACCAGGACAATGACAGCCAATAAAAACAGAGTTTGTAACCAGCCGATTAAAACAGACCTTGAATTTGAATCAGCCAATAAAACGGAGCTTGAACTTGAATCTCAGCAGAGCCTCCGGCTCTGAGGGGGGATCAGAATGCTTTGTCTGTTGAAAATATTTCTAAGTTCTGTATTCTACAGAAGATTACGGAGTGCAGTTTTAAATTAGAGGTAAAAAGCCCGTTGTGCAGACCAGATCCTGCGAGATGTGTCTTGTTGGAGATAAATGCCAAATGAAACAGATAGCTTTTGAATTTTGGTTTAACAATATATTGGTGTAGGATTAATTTGTTTTCTCTTTCACAGCCTAACAGCACAAAGCTGGGGGGAAACGGAGCAACAGACAGGCAGATCTCTTTATTATCACACACATAAGGTGATTTGCCATGAGCTAGAATTCAACTAAAATACATATGATATTCTTATGTTTGGTATCACGAGATTGTGGTCAGCGCGTAGGACTCGACTATGATTTAATGCGAAAAGCAGACATTACTCTGGTTCATTGTGACTCTCCGTGTAAACAGCTGCCACAGTGGGAGGAAGACAGACCTCTCACTCATGCATGGACAAAGACAGTTAAGAAACACCAAAAGCGAAGCAGCTACAGTTCAAGGCGAAGACCTGAACTAAAAGAACAGTCCAGGACTCAAACAGAGGTCCAAGTCATCAAACACAACGTTAATCCAGGGCCTGGGGCACCCTGAGACAGTCACCCGAACAAAGGGGCGTGTCACTGAAGCTGACATGATCTGAACAATGGACAGATGCACATGACAAGAGCAAGCGAAACAGCTGTCTGGAGTCACCCTTTCCAGCGACCAGTTGGGGTGTTAGCTTGCTTGAATCAGGTTGAGTCAGGCGTAGGCCTAGGTCTCGTGAACCCACACGTAATAGGCATTATTAATGACACACATAAGCAGGTAGGACATGCCCCAGCATGTCATACAATTTTTAGGTTAAAACTGATTTATGGGCTCTGTCTGTTTGCTTCTCCCCATCCCAAGTAGGCTTTAAAACCAAATAAAGCTCTTATCCCGAGGCCTACAGGAAAATGAGTTTGTGAATATTTTCACAGGTAAAATTGGTGTCACCTCAATTATTCATATTAGGTTTAAGGTTAAATATTTAATGGCATTTCTCCTCGAGGGGAGGCATTGGCAGGTGTCTGGTGAGCACAATGAGGTCAATAAATTAGAAACATGTTTTCAAAGGTGAGGAGAGCACAGGGACAAATAAAAGAAAATTTCAGTGGTGGTCGGTGAGGATAGTTGGGTCTATGACAGGAGAGCGGAGCTTTGAGGGGGCTGGTTTGGCAGAGGGCGACAGATAGATCAGTGTTTTGACACGTTGGTGGACCTGAAGCGAAGAGGAGAACGAAGTCAGCGCAGAGGGCAAAGGGCAAGGCTCTGCGTGAAGTTTGGAGAGCAGCACAAACTAAGCTAAGTCAGAGGACAAGAGAGGGTTGTGAACAGCACAGGGAGACGAGTGAGGCTGACAGGAGCAATGACACCACTTCTTAACATCACTAATACACCGAGACCCACTGAACAACAGAAATTTGACCGTTTGGCTGATTTGGAAGCAAAAGGAACATCCGGAAACATCAATTGGAACTACAATGGAGGCCCAACACAGAAGCCAGTGGCGGCTCCTGAAGAGAGACCCTGAAAACAGGACCAGGGAGCTGAAGTGGAGCAGGATGGACTGAACTCTTCCAGAAGACGGAGAAAGAAGAGGATTTCGAGGAGCATGCGGAAACTCGCGCAGGTGCATGCACACCAGCTGAACGGAAATTCTTTCAGCTGGTGGCATGCACACATTTAAATTCTCTGATCAGAACATTTGTGCACGTATGCGCCGTCCTTTCATTGCGTGATGCTCGAATGGACAAGGAGCTCGCGCGAATAAAGAAAATTTCAGATTCGGAAGGACACCAGGTCATGAGAGAATAATTGGTTGTACAGACAGGTTAATACGGTATAAGGTGTCCGAAATTTTATGGTTGACGTGCCACATTCACTGGCTGACCAGAGGTATAACAAAAACAGAAGAGAAGATGAGAAAACAGTTAAAAAAATTTTAATCAATTGTTACATTCCAAGACATTTTTTCCTTTCTTTCTGCGAAAAAAAAAAAAAAATTCAGATCGGGTGGTTGTAAAAAAAAAAAATAATAATAATAATAATAACAATAATAATATGATATAAAAATGCA
>JBBPBX010061894.1:0-20987 GCA_038048925.1 Garcialebias charrua | reverse complement strand
GGTGCGCAATGTTTTAAATATTCCCTGGTGGACTGTGTGCTGCAGGAAAAGCGCTCCCTGTTATTATTTTTATTTCTGAGAGAACTTTTTATAACATATATAGTAGAAACACCGTATCAGAACACCGCAGAAGTCTGAGCGAGCTGCTCATGATGCATTCTCGAGGTTTCACTTTGAGCTGACTGAAAGCTGTCAATCATTTCAGTAGGCGTGTCAGCAAGTGACCAATCAGCGAGCTCAGTTGAGTCCCCTCCATGCGCAGCTGCTCATATTACAACAAGGATCTGGAGCGAGAACGAGAGCGTTTGAAAGCTGATAAAAGCCGAGCTATAGCAGCGAAATCATGCGCACAAAATGCGCGTGTACAGTGGCGTACTTCATGTACGCTCAGGTGTATTCCAGGCTTCAGAACTGCAAGTAAACCTGCAGTCTGAGAGCAAAGTGCTCCGTTAGGAAAATATGGAACAATAATATATGTAATATAAGATGGAGCTAGGCTGTTGAGAGCTTTGTAGGTTAGAAGTAAGATTTTGAATTCAATTCTGAATTTGACAGGGAGCCAATGGAAAAGCTAAAACTGGAGGGATGTGATCTCTCCTACTAACTCCAGTTAAAGACTCTGGCAGCAGCATTTTGGATCAAATGAAGACGTTTTCAAGAAGAATTTGGACACCTTGATGGGCACAGCAGTTTAAAAACAGATAAATTAATAAATACTGGTACTGTAGATGAAAAAAATATACTTTTTAATTGAATGAAAGGGATTTTAAACTATTTTTCCTGAAATAAACCTCAAACTGAACACATACATCTTACAAAAAGATCTGAAGCTCTCGACCTTGACTTCTCTAAATGGTTTTCAGAATCTGTTGGAATCCTGGCAAAAACCAATGCAGATTTGTTCCTGTCTTTGATTTTATACGTCTACCTTATGTTTTGCTCGTTTTTTGATACTTTGTTTAAAAAAAATAAAAAAATAAAAAAAATGTATTTCTTTCTTTTGTTTTTTCTCTTTTTTGTTTTCTATTGTTTATTGTTTGTTTATTGTTTATTGTTTAAGGAAATTCTACCATTGCTGTTCATCGTTCTTTAGTTTTAGCAGGTCGCTTTCGTAAATGAGCCCATGAGGTTCAATAAGATTTACCTGACTAAATAAAGGTTGAATGAATGAATGAATACACATTATTTTTTTGTATTTAATATTTTTTACATTTAGGTTGTATACGTTTGTTAAAGGGGACCACACATGCAAAATTCACTTTTTAATGTTTTTTTACTCAACTTTGGGTATTTACTTCATAAAAAAACAGTCCTTGTGCCAAAAAAATGCACCCAGTGGTTTATTTACTCTAAGTAGATTTATTTGTCTGTGATTAAAAACGCTTCGTTTCACACTTCCTGCGGTTTGTGACGTCACAAACCGTAGCCAATCACCTCAAACCTGAGTCCAGCCCCTCACCTAGCAACCCCTGGTGATGCTCCACCCACTTGAGTATAAAAGATGTCACGGTTGCCTAGCGGTTTAGGAGCTGACCTGGCGGTCATTTATTCATTTATTTAGCCCCCGGGGGGCTAGGGGTTTGCCCTGCTCCAGCCATGCAGCACATCTCGAGTAAAACCAGAATGTTTTATTACCTTGTTTGAATGAACTCTGTCTCGTTGAAACTGTGCACACACACTCTCGCGGTTTGGACTTGTTTCTTATATGATGAAGGACTACTATTGCACAACTGTCAGTTTGGTTGAGCGGTTACGACACTTGAGCGGCACGCAGGAGACCAGAGTTCGCGTCCTGTCAACGGCATCGTTTTTTTCCCCCTTTTTATTTAAAGCCTTTTGTTTCGGAGAAATCGGGGTGAAACTAGATATATACATCGACATAATAATACTTTATAATTGTTATTTTTACGTTTTAGTTCAATTTTTAGTGTAATATCGCTCCCAACGCGCAGCCGGCAGAAAACTGTGCACACACACACACTTACTCGCGGGACGACAGTCTGTACCATCAAGCACCACTGATCGATATATTTTCAGATTAGCAACTTATTTATTTTAAGAATACCTTTCACTTCATCAAAATCTAATCAAAACTTCAGCGTTCTAAATGTAGGTGGTTGTGATTGTTTCTTATACGATGAAAGACTGCTTTTTGCATAACTGCCCGGTTGGTCTAGAGGTAGTGAATTGGACTCGTTATCCGAAGGACACGGGTTCGCTTCCCGGTCGCGGCATCTTTTTTTTTTTTTTTTTCCGGAGAGATCGGGCTGCAGTTAGCTGCTGGCTTTTGAGGACAGTGTGGGTCCGGTCCGGTCAGAGGTTAGGTTGCCTCATATGGACAAATTAACTGGAAACACTCTTTGCGTTTGTTTGGATTGGATGTGCAGCCGTGGACCAAAGCGCTGCATGCAACTAGCAGAAGCTACGCGGGCTTCACTGGCTGGGTGAAGAGTACAAAACACAAATTAATAGTGATCTAAGCGGGGGTGAAAAAAAACTCCAACATATTCCCATGATATCACCTAATCTAAATACATGTACAGTAATTCATATAAAATAATTCTACAAACCGGATTCCAAAAAAGTTGGGACACTATAAACAAATTGTGAACAAAAACTGAATGCAATGATGTGGAGGTGCCAACATCTAATATTTTATTCAGAATAGAACACAAATCACAGATCAAAAGTTTAAACTGAGAGAATGTATCATTTTTAAGGA
Source organism: Garcialebias charrua (assembly GCA_038048925.1). Classification (NCBI taxonomy): domain Eukaryota; kingdom Metazoa; phylum Chordata; class Actinopteri; order Cyprinodontiformes; family Rivulidae; genus Garcialebias; species Garcialebias charrua. The sequence goes on along the minus strand of JBBPBX010061894.1, from coordinate 18,265 downwards.
AAAATATGTTGTTTCAAAATTTCATGGCGTCAACAAATCCCAAAAAAGTTGGGACAAGTCCATTTTTACCACTGTGTGGCATCCCCCCTTCTTCTTACAACACTCAACAGACGTCTGGGGACAGGGCGGCCGTGGTGTAGTGGTAATGGCAGTCGTCTCCCGATCGGAAAGTTGGCGGTTCGACTCCCGGGACCCGCACCATGTGTCGTTGTGTCCTTGGGCAAGACACTTAACCCTGAGTTGCTCCCGGTAGGACTGGAAAGCACCTTGCATGGTAGTCTGCCGCCACCGGTTTATGAATGTGTGTAGCATTCAATATATGTGTAGCACTTTGAGATTTTCAGTAATGAAAAGTGCGTTATAAATTGAATTAATTATTATTATTATTATTAGAGGAGACCAGTTTCTCAAGTTTAGAAATAGGAATGCTCTCCCATTCATGTCTAATACAGGCCTCTAACTGTTCAATCGTCTTGGGCCTTCTTTGTCACACCTTCCTCTTTATGATGCACCAAATGTTCTCTATAGGTGAAAGATCTGGACTGCAGGCTGGACATTTCAGTACCGGATCCTTCTCCTACGTAGCCATGATGTTGTGATTGCTGCAGAATGTGGTCTGGCATTATCTTGTTGAAAAATGCAGGGTCTTCCCTGAAAGAGATGACGTCTAGATGGAGCATATGTTGTTCTAGAACCTGAACATAGTTCTCTGCATTAATGGTGCCTTTCCAGACATGCAAGCTGCCCATGCCACAAGCGCTCATGCAACCCCATACCATCAGTGATGCAGGCTTCTGAACGGAGCGTTGATAACAACTTGGGCTATCCTTGTCCTCTCTGGTCTGGATGACATGGCGTCCCAGTGTTCCATAAAGAACTTCAAATCGTGACTCATCTGACACAGAACAGTCTTCCATTTTGCCACACTCCATTTTAAATGACCCCTGGCCCAGTGCAAACGTCTGAGCTTGTGGAGCTTGCTTAGAAATGGCTTCCTCTTTGCACTGTAGAGTTTCAGCTGGCAACGGCGGATGGCACGGTGGATTGTGTTCACTGACAATGCTTTCTGGAAGTATTCCTGAGCCCATTCTGTTATTTCCTTGACAGTGGCATTCCTGTTTGAGGTGCAGTGATGTTTAAGGGCCCGGAGATCACGAGCATCCAGTAGAGTTTTACGGCCTTGACCCTTACGCACAGCGATTGTTCCAGATTCTCTGAATCTTTTGATGATGTTATGCACGGTTGATGATGATAACTTAAAAGTCTTTGCTAGCTGGGTAACACCATTCTGGTATTGCTGCACTATCTTTGTGTGCAACAATGGTGGAATTGGTGATCCTACCATCTTGGCTTCTGAGAGACACTGACACTCTGAGAAGCTCTTTTTATACCCAATCATGTTGTCAATTGACCTAATTAGTGTTAATTGGTCTTCTAGCTGTTTGTTATATGCTCAATTTCCTTTTTCCAGCCACTTATTGCTACTTGTCCCAACTTTTTTGGGATTTGTTGACACTGTGAAATTTTGAATCAACATATTTTTCCTTTACAATGTTACATTTACTCAGATTAAACTTTTGATCTGTCATGTATGTTCTATTACGAATAAAATATTGACATTTGCCATCTCCACATCATTGCATTCAGTTTTTATTCACAATTTGTTTAGTGTCCCAATTTTTTTGGAATCCGGTTTGTAGGTGGCTTGATGAGTCTACAGCACATGAATGTTTGTTACATTTCAGATGAACTGCTGCAGACAGGCTGAGACTTGTATGATCGGCAGAAATGCCAGCTCTAACTTAGTTCAGGCAACCTGCATCCCTTGAAAAACCAGTGCACGACTAATTCAATAATTAGCGGTTGCTGGGTGATGGAGGACAATGTAATTTATTACAATAATATAATGGTTCCAATACAGTATAAGTTAATCAACAGAACAAGGTTACATAGAAAAGTCTTGTTCGAGCAAGACTTTCAGCACAGCCAGAACAAGAAACCAGAGACAGAATCAGAAAGAAGCACCACAGAGAAACCTCACAATGGATAACAGAACCATCTTATTGGTAAATGGTAAATAGACTGTACTTATATAACGCCGTTCTATATTGTCAAGACACTCAAAGTGCTTTACACTACAATCTGTGTCCTCATTTACCCATTCATACAGCACTCTGCTAGATTTCTACAAAGCTAATTGAACAAATCATTCTAAAGAGACTAATCAGAGCTTTATCACATTCATACACAGATGGGACACACATTGGAGGCAACGAAGGGTTCGGTGTCTTGCCCAGAGATACCGTACTTCAGCATGTGACTGCTGGTGGATTCGAAACCCCAAATCTTGCATTGGAGGACAACCACTCTAACCACTCAGCCACAGCCGCCTAGTCAAGCGGTATAGTCAACACGTAAACAGTGCAAGTGCGGAAATGTCCTCTTTCTTAAAATTTAAAACCAATTTTGGTGTTCTGATTCTGAAATGTGCTCAGTTTTACTACAGTACTACCCGTTGTTTTTCTAATGATGTGCAGTTTTTATGCAACGAGGCAACAATAAAGTAAGAATCAAGGCTTTCGCACACAACCAGTGCAGAGTTTTACAGCCTGTAAATCCTTGTACCGGTAATTTTTCCTTATCCATTCGGATCAACCATGCATGTGCAACCATCACAAAATGATGACAATTTGCTGATGGTTTTGACAAGTTATTGTCCCTCTATCGTAACCTCGATAAGGGTCTAAAGGTCCTCTGCACGGGTTCTTCCTTGTTAAAATATTTTGTATTTTATCCAAAAGACTTCTTTAGTCTGAAGAGCTGCATGTAAACAATCTTTTAAGCAGCACCTTCACATAGTAGATCAACAAGTTTGCTGACAAGATGAAATGTTTCAACAAAGAAGAATCCGTCCAAAGGACCTGACTCATCTACCTGGATTATGGAGCATGCATCAGGATAACTTGATAAGGGCCGTTCCACACATTTCCCAAATTTCACAACGAACAAAATCCAGTTTCAACGTCAACATCCCTCCTTATTGACAGAATGAGCTGACACATTACTCTGATTAAATGAGGTCTTGTGAGGTGAATGCAGACCAGATACTTAACAGAGATAAGGACATACGATCTGTAAATGAAGTAACAGGAGAAAGTCAGAAAACAAACACACATTTAACAAGCAATGATCTTGTACCAAACCAACTACAAGTTGTCCTTTTTAACAAATATGCAGGTCTTAAATCATCGCTCTTTCTCCAAGGAGCAAGGCTTTAAAGCTGCACTATGTAACTTTGTAATGCAGTCTGTAACTTTACTTTTCTAACAATATATTTTTAACATATTTCTTCACTCTGTCACTATCTACTGTACTGACAGACTGATGTTAGACAAAGTAATCTCTGAAAAAAACTATAGTCCCCTTGCTTCTCTATCAGCATTTATAAAAACACTAAAAACACAGAGTGACCCGGCCTTACAACAACCAATAAAAACAGAGTTGTTTGTCACGCCCCAACCCACGCCCCCGCCTGTCCCAGCCCCAGCGCCGCGCACGTTCTCATTCAAAGGATTGCAAAGCGATGCAGGACTGTTTTGTATGTGACACAAATGTATTAAATATCCCTTCTTCATCCCAGAGCTGGACTTTTCTTTTGTTTTTTTGCCAAAAGTCAAGTGATCGCTTCATCCTTCACTGACAGGAATGAGGAAATGGATTTGTCACGAGCGGAAAAAAAACTCATGTCCAACGTGGCTGCGTGAAGCTCTGCTGATTTCAGGGTGTTTTTGTGTTGTTGGACCAGTGCTTCATGGTTTTATTTTATTTTTTAGAACGTTTTATTAACATATAATCACAGAACTTCGCAGCGCTGAGACGGGACATGTAGAGGAGGCGGAGCATTCCAGACATTCCAGACCACTGACAGAAATGAGGAAGTCACGAGCGAATTAAATCATGTCCAACGTGGCTGCGTGAAGCTCTGCTGATTTCAGGGTGTTTTTGTGTTGCTGGACCAGTGCTTCATGGTTTTATTTTATTTTTTAGAACGTTTTATTAACATATAATCACAGAACTTTGCAGCGCTGAGACGGGACATGTAGAGGAGGCGGAGCATTCCAGACATTCCAGACCACTGACAGAAATGAGGAAGTCACGAGCGAATTAAATCATGTCCAACGTGGCTGCGTGAAGCTCTGCTGATTTCAGGGTGTTTTTGTGTTGCTGGACCAGTGCTTCATGGTTTTATTTTATTTTTTAGAACGTTTTATTAATATATGAACACAGAATATTGAAGCAGCTCCGAGCGGACATGCAGCAGGAGGCGGAGCTGAACTCAAGTTCAGCAGAAGCACGGACTGTGGCTCCCCCTCAGAGCCATATATGGCTCTGAAGGGAAGGGAACAGAATGCTTTTCCCTGCTGAAAATATTCCTAAGTCCTGAGCACAACAGAAACTTACACATAGCACCTTTAATTTAAATATTTTAAAGTGGTATTTTTCAATAATTCTTTAAGTTCTCTGAATGTCCTCAAAGAGTTTTTGTTTGGACTTAGTATCAGTATTAGTATTGGCTGCTTTTTCATTTACTTTTGGTCCAGAACATGAACAGTGTTATACTGTAATGTTTGTTAGTAAATGAAGTCCCAAAACTCTGAGCCATGAATCACCTGGTGCTTTGCCACTGTCTCACCTCTCACTGGTTTCACACTGCGCTAGTTACAGTGGTGCTTGGAAGTTTATGAACCCTTTATAATTTTCTATATTTCTGCATAAATATGACTATCAGATTTTCACACAAGTCCTATAAGTGGATAAAGAGAACCCAGTTAAACAAATGAGACAAAAATATTATACTTGGTTATTTATTTATTGAGGAAAATGATCCAATATTACATATTTGTGAGTGGCAAAGTATGTGAACCTTTGCTTTCAGTATCTAATTTGTTTTTCTAGTTTCTAGTTCAATATATGGAAGCTCCAAAAGTAGTTTGTGGACCAATGATGAGGTCCAGACCTTTCTGTGTGGGCGGATCAGAGGATTCAGCGCAAGCTGGATGGCGCTACATGAAACCGCTCACTTTGCATTGATGATCATGTCCACAAGTCACAGTGGCAATTCACTTCCACATGAGAAAAACCGATAGATGAGAACCGACTAGAGTTGTACTCATCGATGATAAAGCGGCTATACAGACAAGAAAAGTCTTCTAAACTCAAGTTTTGTGTTGACACATCAAGGACAACTTAGCAACAAATCATTCCTTATTTTAGTAACACTGGCCTGTAACAAAAAAAAAAAACAATTTGTGCAGCTCACAATTGTTAAATATGTGAAAAATTATTTAAAAAAAAAAAATCAGTTTGACATATAAAATATTATATTAGCACCAACAAATGGTAAATGGAGTCAGAGTCAGAGAGTCAGAGTCAGAGAGTCTTTATTGTCATTTGCATCGCATGTAGTACATGTGATGAAAACGAGATTATGTACATAGGGTCCCAGTTACATCCAACAACAAATGCAAGAGAAAAACAATAATAACATCTAGGATTAACTAAGAGAGACATCAGCTAGTAATACACTAAGCCCTAATGTAGTAGAAAAACATCATTATAAACAGCAGCACGAACATGAGTCATTATGAGCAGATGGTCACAGATGAACGCAGCAACAAGAAACAGATCAGTATCAGCATGATGTGATATTTTGCAGTGTTTATTCTTATTATTTATTTATTCATGAGTCTAACAGCCTCAGGGTAGAAGCTGTTCCTCAGTCTAGTGGTTCTACATTTGATGCTCCTCAACCTCCGTCCTGAGGGGAGTGGGGCAAAGAGTGAGTGTGCTGGGTGAGTGAGGTCTTTCATGATGCAGGTGGCTCTTTTCCTGCATCTGGAGGTGTAAATGTCTGTGATGGTGGGGAGACTGACTCCAACAGACTTCTGTGCAGCCTTCACCACTCTCTGTAGAGCTTTCCTCTCTGCAACTGTGCAGCCTCCATGCCACACGTTGATGCTGGAGCACAGGATGCTCTCCACTGCACACCTGTAGAAGGAGTTGAGGACTGAGCTTCTCAGACCAGCTCGTCTCAGCCGTCTGAGGAAGTAGAGTCTTTGATGTCCTTTCTTGATCAGGCTGGTGGTGTTGTTGCTCCAGCTGAGGTTATCATTCAAGTGTACACCCAGGTACTTGTAGCTGGAGACCACCTCCACCGCAGATCCACCTATGTACAGTGGGGTGTGGGTGTGTTTGTTCCTTCTGAAGTCCACAATCATCTCCTTCGTCTTCTTCACATTCATGTGAAGATTATTCTCTTTGCACCAGCTCTCCAGGTGTTCCACCTCCTGTCTGTAGCTGGACTCATCATTGTTTGTGATGCATCCCACCACCGCTGTATCATCTGCAAACTTAACAATATGACAGCCTGGAAGTGTGGCTGTACAATCATATGTGAGCAGAGTGAACAGAAGGGGGCTCAGCACACATCCTTGAGGAGAGCCAGTGCTGAGGGTTATGGTGGAGGAGGAGAAGTTGTGGATCTTCACGGACTGTGGTCTGTTCTGTTAAGAAGTCTAGTACCCAGTTACAGATGGAGGGGCTTAGTCCAAGTGTGGATAGTTTGTCTATCAGAGTTTGGGGGATCATGGTGTTGAAGGCAGATGTGAAGTCCACAAAGAGCAGACGCACGTATGAGTCCTTCTGATCCAGGTGGGTGAGAGCAGTGTGGACCACAGAGGAGATGGCGTCCTCTGTTGATCGGTTCTCACGGTATGCATATTGATGAGGGTCCTCGCTGATGTTGACGGTTGTCTTGATGTGGGACATGACCAGTTTCTCAAAACATTTAGCGACTATCGGGGTGAGAGCCACCGGTCTATAGTCATTCAGACCAGTCACTGTGGAGCTTTTTGGGACTGGGATGATGGTGGCGGTCTTCAGGCAGGTGGGAACTGACTCCAGTGCAAGTGAGGTGGTGAAGACGTCAGCCAGCACCTCACAGAGCTGGTCCGCACATTCCTTCAGAACTTTCCCTGGGATGTTGTCTGGACCCGTAGCTTTATGAGGGTTGATCCTTCTGAGACTGGATGCTTGAATGGAGCTTGAATGGAGCTTACTTATATAGCACTTATACAGCACTTATATAGTGCTTATATAGCACTTTCCAGCCCACTTTGAGGGGCCCCAAAGTGCTTCACAGTACCAACCATCCACCCATTCATACACACATTCATACACCGGTAGCGGTGAACTGCCTTGCAAGGCGCTGCCTGTCCTACCGGGAGCAACAAGATGATGCCCAAAGAGTAATTTGCTAAAACCTTCACATATACAGTACTGTACAGCAGATGATCAGCTGAGAGATAATTTCACCTCTGATCCTATGGCAGGTCTTTGTTGAATTCATTTCCTGGTTCTCAAAGACAATGACTTTTAGACAGTGTCCATAAGCTCTACATGGATATGTTAGCTTGAAAAAATAAAAAATTCTAGACCAATTATGTAAGAGCATTTACAAAGCTTCATGGTTAGTAGAAGAAGCTTCTCATTCAACCAAACAAATACCATAGCTTTTGGCATATAAGTCGCGTCTTGCAACTTATACGGCAAAGCGACATATTTATGGATTTTTTCCCTATATTTTTAGACCAATTTTTGGCTGAGATATGACCGTTACCATTCATTCTGACTGAAAAAATGGAGCAGTACCACTTTCGGCCGCTAGGGGCGCTAAAGGGCCCTCTGGGGTGCTAAAGGGCCCTCTAGGGGTGCTAAAGGGCCCTCTAGGCTTTTGACGACTACCGGTGTACTTGTGTACGGATATTTTAGAGCAAAAAAAAATCCTGCTGGATGGACAGCGTGTGCGCGCACATCATATTGCAATTTAAAGATAAAATTGAAGTGTTTAACTCCATTCCTACCATTATACTGGGAGGCTTGACCAAGCTTCAAAGCAGCTCTGCCCCGCCTTTGGGAGGACTGGATGGTGGATGGATATGGCGACGGAGAGCACAGCTTCATGGCTACAGGACGGCTGTGCCACGCAACGTTCCAGCAGGTCCTCGGATGGATGGATAAAGCGTGGACCTCAGTCAGTAAAGAATCCATCCGTCGGGGTTCAGGAAGGCCAGGATGTTTGCTGGACGTGGAGGAGGAAGAGGAGGCAGTGCTCTGAGCTGCATCAACTACCTGTTACCTCAGGAGTTGGCAGAACTCTTCACCAGCGACACAGAGGATGAAGATTTCAATGGGTTTGAATAAAAATAAATAAATAGGTGTTTCTGTCATCATTATGGGCGGGTGAGCGTGTAGTAATTTTAAAGCCGCTTTATTTCGTCGGCTTCATTTTACCACGTTTTAACCGTCAAAGTGCATTTATTAAGAAAAGTTCAGCTCAGACACACCTTTACTATAATGTCAGCAAACAAATATATATTTTTAGGTGTTTATCTTGTTAAATTTTAAAGAAATGCAGTGTCCGCAGCACAGACGTAGCAAAACGATTTTTAAAATTCAGCTGATTTGACTATTACGTGCATTTATTAAGGAAAAGTTCAGCTCAGACACATCTTTGCTATAATTTTCAGCAAACAAATAATTGTTTTTAAGTGTTAATCTTGTTAAAAGTCCTTCCGTGCACGCTCCTGTGGCCATTTGGCAGCCAATCCATTTTTGGCAAAACACCGACCCACATTTCCGGGTTGTCAGCGGTGACATAATAATAGATGCGACGTGTACGGCGGAAAATACGGTACTTAAATTTGGCATTGTAAGTTGAAGCAGAAAACAATCAAACAAATAAAAATTACACATTGGGGCAAGATTGTTGCAAAAACAGTTGCTTACTTGTCAAAATAGCCTTGCTTTCTGTCTCTCTTCTCCATCAGGGCAGGCTTTCAATTCTGCATGCAGTTGAATTCAGTGCATCCATACAAACACCTGCTCTCCCCCATCCAAACAGCTCAGACCCCCCACTGTGCTCTCACACGCCTTTCTCGTTCTGCAGAAGAAAAGAAGGAAGAATTAGAAAGCTCTCAGTGGGTCTCCTCACTCAGCAGCACTCAGTAAAAAAAACAAAAAAAAAAAAACAATGATCCCATCAGTCACTCAGCTTAAGTGGAGGGCGATGAAAGCATCCTGCAATAATCGTGTCAGGTTTAGTGAGCTGAGAAGAAATCATACCCAAAGGTTTACTCCACTCCATACAAGCACATCTGCTCCTGGTTTCCACGTGCGTTTTATTATATAACCTGTCCAGAATTAGCACTGAATGTAAACAGTTTAGCCACCGACTGAGATACAAGCTAGCTGTGATCTGATTAAGCGGATATGAAGCATGAACATGGAAGAAATTCTTTTAGTTACACGTAGCCTTTAAGGACAAAAACAGCTCGAAAGAAACAACTGAATGAATGCCAACGACTCGTCAGGATTTGTCATCATTGGTGTCCAGCTTCCTTTTAGGAAGCAATAACAGCAAACGAACGTAGAACCAGATGTGCTCAAAGTCAACGCCACTGCCAGGTGTGAGCAAACAAAGACGCATCGAGCAAGGTCCAGTTTTCCTCCAGCTGAGCAGAGACAGCTGCAGCTAACGGTGCTACTGCTAGCTACTTTGTTTACACAGACGATAACCTGGCGTTCGCGGTAAAAAAATTAAAAAAAAAAAGACAAGTCTCACGTTCCAAACCCGCTTTCTTACCATGAAATGTTCCTTTTTCCTGCATTTTGGCTGAATGGCTTCACATTTGTAGGCAACGACGCCGTGACACGCTCAAATGACCCGAGGAAACAGGTCGATACAGAATCGAGCATCTTCGAGTTGCTACGTAAAAAAAAAATTCATGGCTCCTCCCTTCGCGACGCCCCCTGGCGTCACGTGCGAGGAACTGCACGAGCTCGCGTTCTTTTTATCGTTAAGTGCCAAGTCATATCTTTGCATCGTTAGATTCGCCTTATCGAGAATGAGTAATCACAGAAAAAAAAAAAAGAACGAGTAAACACAAATGTTTGAGTGTATTATATCATTAACAAAAATAAAGTTGGTGCGACCAAATGTACGGATCCCTGGTGGTCTAGTGGTTAGGATTCGGCGCTCTCACCGCCGCGGCCCGGGTTCGATTCCCGGTCAGGGAACTTACCTTTTATATTTTTACATCTAATTTTAATAAAAATAAAGAGACTGAAAAACAATATGAAATTTTTTTTTCATTTACCCTTTATTTATACAGGTAGTCTCATTGAGCTACGAGAACTCATTTTCAAGCAAATGGGGGCCTTCCTTGCTTAGGGGCCCAGGGTGGGGCGAATGAGGGTGGAGTTCAAGTTCAAGTTTCTTTATTATCCCCGAGGGGCAATTAGTTTCGCAGTCAGTAAGTGTGTACAGATTCATACATATCGGTATGCACTTACACACACATACACAAGGCAAAAACAGTGTTAAAATGAATGTGCGTTGAGAAACCTGATTGCTACAGGGATAAATGAGTTTTTCAATCTGTTTGTTCTACATCTGGGTTGCAGAAACCTGCGTCCAGATGGAAGCAGCCTGAACTCATCATGGAGTGGGTGATGATCAGGGTTTGCCAGAATCTGCCTGGCCTTATTCACTGACCTCACCCTGTGTAGGTCTGCAAGGTTTTTTAGGTCATGCAGTTTTGCTGCACATCTTGACAATCCCCGAGAGTTTGCTCTTGTTCTTACAGGTCAAAAGTCCAAACCAACAGATGAAGGAAAAGGTTAAAATAGACTCAATAAAACATGAATAAAACATTCTCATAAAAGTTGAATCAACATTAAAACCACAAAGCTTCCGATAAAAATACATTCTCTGGTGGGCCTTTTTCCAAAGTGAATTAACATGGAGGTCAAAGGTCAATTTATAATCAATAACAGTTCCCAGGTATTTATATTGTTGCACTACCTCCACAGCTTCACCGTCAATGACCACGGGAGCTGTTACTGAAGAATTTTTCCTGAAAGTCTCCTTTGTTTTAGAAATATTTAATTTTAAAAAGGAAGACTCACACCATTCTGTGAAGTCCCCAATCACAGGCCCGGGGTCTGGGTCATCACTGCTCAGAAGGGACAGGATGACAGAGTCATCAGCAAACTTGAGTAGTGTGACGCTGAGGGAAATGGCTGCGACAATCGTTTGTATACAAAATAAATAAAAGAGGCGAAAGAACACAGCCCTGAGGGGAACCAGTAGATGGTGATGAAGAGCTTTGAGCGTATAATTAAAAAAGTCCTTCTCTGTCAAACACAGCATCTTCTAGACCCACTACAGTTTGCATATCAGCCCTCTAGAGGGGTGGATGATGCTGTTCTGACCATGCTGCATTTACTCTATTCCCACCTTGAAAGACCAAAAGCACATGTAAAAATTTTATTTGTGGATTTTTCATCAGCTTTTAATACTATTCAGCCAAAGATTTTAACAGAAATCTTAACAAAAGAGTTTTTAATCTCACAGAACTTGGTTTTATGGATTACAGACTTTTTAACAGGTAGGGTCCAGCAGGTCAGAGTGGGTTCAACACTCTCTGACAAAACAACCACCAGCACTGGCTCTCCCCAAGGGTGTGTTTTATCCTCACTGTTATTTATTCTGTACACAAACTCCTGCAGAAGTACTTTCCCAAATAGACATTTAATTAAATATGCTGATGACACTGCCCTGGTAAGCCTTTTAAACGACAAGGAAGAAGAGCACGGACCAGTTCTGGACTTCTTCATTAATTGGTGCAAACAATCAAAACTGGTTCTGAACACAAACAAAACAAAAGAAATGACTATTGACTTCAGGAAGCTTCAGTCATTCTCTCCAACAACCATCAATGGAGAGAAGATTGAAACTGTCTCGTGCTACAAGTACCTGGGCGTGGTTCTGGACTGTCACTTAAAGTGGGACTCATGGGCTGACCTTATTTGCACTAAGGCTCAGCAGAGGATGTATTTTTTAAAGAAACTGGGTACTTTTAGAGTCAATAACTCAATGCTTTTAATGTTTTATTCTGCTTTTATTGAAGGTATTTTAACGTTTTGTAACATCTGTTGGTTTGGCAATGCTACAGAGGCTCAGAAGAAATCCTTGAGAAGTATAGTAACTACAGCCAGCAAACTGTTAGGGACCACTCTGCCAAGTATGGAAAAGATATACATGGACAGAGTTATGAGGAAGGCAAACAAGATTATAGCAGACGACACACATCCCCTAAGATCTTCATTTGAGTTGCTTCCTTCAGGGCGAAGGTATGGCCTTCCTTTATTCTCAAGAAACAGAACAAAATTTTCTTTCATACCACAAGCAATTAAATCATTAAATAATACTAAGGTATCATGAATTACTGAGCTGAAACACCTTTGCTGTAATGATGGATGATGATGTCATGTATGTATGTATAAGTATGTCCTTTATGTCAATGCCTGCTGACAAATGTTGCAAATTAATTTCCCTAAGGGGACAAATAAATCTATATCTATCTATCTATCTATCTATCAAAAGGACATCAGAGGAACCCATTAACTCTCACCCTCTGAGACCGAGCAGTTAAAAAGTCCACAAGCCAACATATGAGGCTGAAGTCAAGATGGTCCAGACATTGTAATTTCTCTGCTAAAATGTGGGGCTGGATACAGTTAAAAGCAGATGAAAAGTCAATAAAAAGCAATCTTACAAATGTTTTTGTACCTTCATCAAGGTGTCTTAAAACCTTATTTAAAAGAGTTTCTGTTGTGTCTTCCACCCCTCTATGAGAACAATAAGCAGGTATTTCACCTTTTCCACCCACATTTTGTTGTTACCGGGGCTTGAACTGGTGATCACCGGCCCACCGTCTCTAGCCTCTGCACCACCACTCCCCCACATATAAGAATACTTGAAGACGAGATTACATTGGACGAGAAAACAGAGAATACAAGAGATAAACTATGAAGGCAGCAAAATAAAATATTACATTCATTCATTCAACCTTTATTTAGTCAGGTAAATCTTTTGAACCTCATGGGCTCATTTACGAAAGCGACCTGCTAAAACTAAAGAACAATGAACAGCAGTGATAGAATTTCATTAAACAATAAACAAACAAACAATAAACAATAGAAAACAAAAAGAGAGAAAAAAACAAAAGATTTTTTTTTTTTTTAACAAAGTATCAAAAAACTAGCAAAACATTATAAGGTAGACGTATAAAATCAAAGACAGGAACAAATCTGCATTGGTTTTTGCCAGGATTCCAACAGATTCTGAAAACCATTTAGAGAAGTCAAGGTCGAGAGCTTCAGATCTTTTTGTAAGATATTCCATGAAGCAGGAGCAGAATAGGAGAAGGCCCTTTTTCCAAGTTCAGTCCTCACTGACGGAACACTGCAGGTAATCATGTCCTGAGAGCGCACACTGTAGCTGCACTCACGCAAAGACATGTAGGAGGAGATGTATGAGGGCAGCAGACCAAGAAGTGATTTAAAGATGAAAATGTACCAGTGGAAGAGTCTGCGTGAGGTTAATGATGTCCAGTTAACCAGTGAATACAGGGTGCAGTGGTGGGTACGATAATCACAACCAGTTATGAATCTTAGTGCACCATGATAGACCACATCCAACATCCGCAGGGTGCTTGTAGGAGCATTCATGTAGAGAATGTCACCGTAATCAATGGAGGGAAGGAAAGTCACAGATACAAGGCGTTTCCTAACATTCAGTGTTAGACATGATCTGTTTCTGAAAAAGAAACCCAGTTTAACTTTCAGTTTCTTCACTAGGTTTTCCACGTGGAGTTTAAAAGAGAGATGTGAATCGATCAGGATACCCAGATATTTATAGGAATCAACAAACTCAATAGGGACACCATTTGAAGATAAAATCAGAGGAGGATCTGCTGGAACCGCCTTCCTATTTGAAAAAAACATCCCTTTTGTTTTATCAGCATTTAGGACAAGTTTGAGACGGAACAAATCTGACTGGATGATGTCAAAAGCGGATTGCAGTAACTGGAAAGCCTTAGCTACTGTTTTAGCTCGGCAATAAACAACTGTATCATCAGCATAGAAATGTAAGGATGCATCAGGGATGCAGTGACCTACATTAGCTATGTAGATTGTAAAGAGAGTTGGTCCTAAAACTGAGCCTTGTGGTACACCATTTTTAACTGTTAAATAGCTGGAAGAAGCACCGTTATGTTGAACACATTGCCTCCGATTGGAAAGATAGTTAGAAAACCAACCGATGGTGTGATCAGAGAAACCGATTTCTGAGAGCTTATGACACAGGATGTTATGATCCACAGTGTCAAAAGCTTTAGACAGGTCTAAGAAAAGTGCAGCACAATAGTCCTTAGCATCCAATGCTTCAACAACATCATTCAGAACCTTCAGAGAAGCAGTTGTTGTGCTGTGTTTTTTCCTGAAACCAGATTGATGGAGAGGTAAGATGTTAAATGAGTCCAGATAATTTTTGATCTGAGAGTTTATCAGTTTTTCTTGAACCTTGGCTAAGATGCAGAGTTTAGAGATCGGTCGATAATTGTTCAATGAGGTGGGGTCACCTCCCTTCAGCAAAGGAAGAACAAAGGCTGTTTTCCAAGCATCCGGAATGGTGTTTTGGCTTATGGACAGATTAAAGATGTGGGTCACAGGGACTGTGATGATATGAGCAGCCAGCCTTAAGAAATAAGGTGGAAGTTCATCTGGACCTGCAGATTTTTTAGGATCAAGATCATTTAACAGTTTATTTACCTCACTGACTGAGAATGGAGAAAAAGAGAAGGTGTGATTAACAGATGGTTGACTTGTAGGAGGGATTTGATTTGTTGAAGTTTGATTATTAGATAAAGTGGCCAATTTTCCGTTTGTAACTGTATCAAATAAAGAACTAGAAGCAACAAAATGTTTATTGAAACAGTTCAGGATCTCGTGCTTATTTGACACAGGAACAGAGTCAACAAGAAATTGTGATGGGAGGTCAGATGATTGGGGGGTGCCTGAGAGAGATTTAATGGTTTTCCAGAATTTTTTAGGATCGTTTAGATTTTTGGAGGTCTGAGATAAGAAGTAGTTACGTTTTGCAGCTTTAATGGCAGTTACAAAAGGACATACAAAGCCTATGAATTCAAATTTTGCAAAAATATAAGGTTACATACTTAAAAAAAAAAAAAACACATCGTTATTGGATTATGTTTTTTTTTTTGTTTTTTTACTGTTTGTGTTGTTTTGCCCGGGGGCCTTTAACATATCTCTCTGTGCCAGAAGTTTCTCTCCACAACCATGAAGTGTGTGAGATACTGTATGTGAGATAATTTAACCCTCCATGACAGTTACCAACTAAAACCACAAGGTGGCGACAGATCTTCATAAATGACTGTTTCCATCCAAGTTTGAGGTTGGAGGCCACAAGTGCAGTACTGTATGTGGAGCAAATTTACAACAAATTAAATCAGTGTCTATAGCCATAAAAAGTCTCCCTTTAGAGTTATTAATTTTAGCCCTTTTCCGTGTCAAAATGACACCCAAAAAGGTCTCTAGATGAGTAAAGATGTAAAAACAAAACCTCAATCTTGACTTGAGCCTGATACGACACCCGTATCTTCAATTTTAAACATCCATCTGAAATTGAAATTAATTGTAACGTGGTGTTTTTCTGTGTTTCTCAGCAGAATAAAGAATGTAATGACATCATGTGTGGCTGCATTGAACAATCTGTGCTGGAGAAAAGACCTCTGATTGGACAAGTTAACCGGTTCCTTGCTGGCTGTGTATCTTGGCAGTTATTTTGACAGGCGCTATCACTGAGAGAGAGGAGATAAGTTGTCTTAGGGATCGCCATGGCGCCTGTGTGTCGCTCCTCCGGCCTGTGCAGACTCCTGCTGCCCCCTCCTCTCCTTAACCCGGCTATAGGAGCAAAGCATTGTGGAGTGGCTTGGGACCAGGGTTTGTGTTGGCACTGGCCCTGTGGCTCTGGGTAGCATCGTCCCCTTTGCAAAAGCCACCACAGCATCAGTGTGACCGGTCAAAACGTGGCCCTCCACCCTCTATAAGGCTCTCCGTTCAGTAAGGTGTTTTGCTTCTGTTTTAATGCACTTGAAGTCGATTTATTTTTATTCCCCCTCTTGGAGGAAGACTTCAAAAAGGTGGATAAGTTAAATAAGAAGTCCTGATGATGGAGAGGTGCACAGAATTTTAAATACTTAGATGGGATATAATAAAGTTTCAACTCTTTTTAAAGTAACATTTTCAAGATGTGCTCCTCAAACTGTGTAAAGTTATTTGTTTTGCCTATGTTCCTGTCATGTAATACATTTTAGCTGTACGTAATCTTTACAATGCATTTATCTCAGGGGCAACAAACAGCATTAATACTAATGTGATACACATATTTAAAGATGATCATAAGGGAAAACTAAAAGAAGTGTGTTCGTAATATGCATGTTTGTGCCAACAAGTAGCACCATAATCAGAACAAAAATATAGTTATCTTATTTTATTAGGGCGTTTTACTTACATCTGGTGCCAGAGTTTGATATTTATACAACAGCAGAGACTAAAATCTTTTTATTGTTTTGCTCTGTTCCTGGTTTATTTTGGTAAGTGAGGGTTGAAAAAGATAAAATCACAGCTTATTTGTTAAAAAAAAAAAATGTCCCAAAGAGCTGCTCAGGCCTTGGATTGATATTAAATCATTTTTTTCCCTCAGACGTCAAAGCTAAAGCTTAGACTACAGTCACTGATAACTTCAAGTACACGGTGGCAGCGAGAAGATCCCAAACCTAAACACCGGGAGGAGGAGATGTCACACAAATGATAATTGATAAAGAACACGGGGTCATAATTCATTTATAATTAGGCGGAGCATTGAAAATGAGTGCGGCTATATTTCTGTAAAAAAGAGACGTGTTTACAGGAAGATGATGAACGCTGATTGAGAGCTGAGCAACAAACCAATTAGGACAAGAAATCTTTTAAAACAGAGTTAATCAGGAAGATAAATAGAAGCTTGAAGGAATGCTATCAGAACTGAGTGGCCCACATCTAAACAGCTTTGACTTCAATTAAAGCTTCATGTGTTAAAGATTAAATCAGCCTTACGCCAACTTAAAAAAAAAGAGCACAACGTCATAGGTCCATGTTTACAATGTAGGCATTAGAGTGATTTTGATTTGGTTTGCAGTAAAAACAAACCCAAAAAAAAAGAAAAAAAAAGGGGGAATATATCTAAAGAATGTCAAAGTAGTCCTCTCTAGACCTTTGCACACAAAATAATCATTGCATACACAACTGATAATACGAAGGGTCAGAGGGATTCTGTGGTTTACAGACAGATGCAGCAAAATTCTTGAAATATTTGTAAATGATCCATTATGATTTAGTGGTTTGGATGTAATGGAAACAGTGAACTCGATCATGGTGGTCTAGGACAGAGGTCTGCAACCCTTACGATCAAAAGAGCCATTTCTGCCTCTTTGTTCACTAAACTAAACGTGGTCGGAGCCACAATACCTGCTGCAACTGGGATTCTCAACTGGTGGCCCACGGACCACTTTAAGTTTGTTGGAGGGCGCTTTTCTGGACAGTAGGGGGTGATTTTATAAAACTAAAAAATATCTAATGTTTTTTTTTTTAACATGCATTGATATTTTTACACTCTAAGACAAAATAAAAGACAAGATTCTTGTAAAGAAGAAAAAAAAAACAATATAGTTTTTGCCCAGTTTCTAAAAACTAAAACAATAAACTATGCATTCTTATGTGATTTATTTTTATTTTTATTATTGTAGAAAAATTACACATCTTACTTTGAAGAAATAAAGCATACCGGGTAAAGTGAGTATGTTTTACTCCTTGTAATGTTTCTAGTATTCATCATATATTTGCTAAATAACTTACAGGAAAACTTCTAAAATTAGCCCTTTTAGTTGTTATAACAACCAATAAAATTCAGTTTTATGTCAGTTTTGGGTCAAAGCTTGAAAGAGCCGCTGCAGAGGGACCAAAGAGCCGCATGTGGCTCCAGAGCCGCAGGTTGCAGACCCCTGGACTAGGACAACCCAGACTGATTTAAAGGCCACCTTTTAGATATGAGACACACCGCATACACAGATGAGAGCACAAAAGTGACGATGGCTCTATAAAGCTTCTTTACTGTACACCATCCAGTGCCACTACTCCTATATATCAATGTGCCAAGTCAGCTGAGGCACCACAGCCATGACCTTTGACCCCAACATTTGAACAGCAGGAGAGAGAGGTTATCAAAGTTGGAGTTTTAGTT
>JBBPBX010061893.1:0-14855 GCA_038048925.1 Garcialebias charrua | reverse complement strand
ATACATATATGTGGGAGGACGAGGGTCCATGGGTCTTCTCACAGAAAATGTTGAATAACAGAGATGCCATTTCCTGCATTTTGGTGTATTTTAATGGGTTGTTATACATTAACATTTACTGTACCTACATTTGTAAACAATAAAATTACTATTTTGGAGAGGAACAGCAGGTTGTGTGCGCAGCAGCTCCAATTCTGTCATGTGTCCTAAACCCCCCTCCTCCCTCCCCTCACTTCACGATTCTGAGCTGAACCCTTCTCCACTCCTGCTCCAGTCTGTGGCACCGTTTGAAGCACCTGAAGGCTTCAACTCTTTGTTGTCCAACTAAGGACAATCCATTCATCCATCCATTTTTTATTAAAGTAAATTAGACTGTCTTTTTGACGTTTTGATAGCTGTTGTTATTTTGACAAATTAGCACCGTTGTTTTGAAATACAGTGATTTTCGGCACTGTGTGATCTGTGCTGAGCCTGTGTGCATGGTCATATTGCTATTGTTGTTATACACTATTTTTGTTTTTTGTTTCTACATTTGGTTTCCTGTTATGTACCGGTAATCTGTTGCTGTGTGCTTGTCTGTCTGTCCCTATACAGCACTTTGTCACTGTTTAAAGTGCTCTATAAATAAAGTTGTATGGTATGAAACGTGACATATAAAGTAAATAAATAACACATCAAACAGTTCTCTCTTTGTATTTTTAATTAATTTTTTTACAGTAAGCTTTTTTAAAATTTATTATGACTGAAATGTAGCAGGAGTTCAGATACCTGCTGATGTTGTGCGTGGGCTAGAGCTGTCTGTAGACGATGTGCGTAACGTGCACTGTCCACAGGGCATTTATTTATTCTGTTGAATAAATGATTATTTCTGTGTTGGGGGTCTGAGAGGAGGGGAGAAAGGGTGTTTTTTAGTGCACAGCCCCACTGAGGAGGGACAATATTTGGAGAGGAGGAGGAGAGAAGGTTAAGTCAGGTCCTCTGGACGGGTTCAAAAGACAAAAAATAAATAAATCAAGGTATGCTTCTGCTACACTAGCTGTGTGTACCGGTACTTTTGTTCATGTAAATTGTGGTTTAGTACATTTATTGTAGCAAAAATTATCTACGGTATTTTTCGGCCTATAAGTCGCAGTTTTTAATCATAATTTGCATGCCCTGTGACTTATACACCGAAATGTTTTATTTATGCATTTTTTTCCATATTTATTAACACATTTTTGGCTGAGATATGACTGTTTTCATTCATTTTGACATTGAAAATATTGAACACTACCATTTTCAGCCACTAGATTGCACTCGAGCAGAATGGCATGCTGTTGTGTCATGTAATAGGTAAAAGTGTCTATTCATGACCCAATCGGCTTGCCATAGACTGCCACATTCATCCAGCTCGCATGGAGTCAAATCAGCTTCATTTGCATTTTTCCACTTTATTAGACATATTTGGACTGATGCGACTTATAGGTCGGTGCAACGTGTAAGGCAGAAAATATGTTAATTATTTAACTCAATTCAATAAGTTATAAAATACTGTATTGAAAGCATAAAATTTTAACTGGGACAGAGATTAGGTACCTTGATGGCCCTGACTGTCACTGCATGGCCTTGTCTCAGATCTCCTGTGATGATCCTGGCTGTAGCTGTAGTGATCCCAGGTAAGAAGGAAGCCATGTTGCTGCCTACAGAACATCTCTCATCTGAGGATGGAAAGATGTGTTCCTCAGTGCAGTCACAATGCATAATTAAAGTCTGGAGACACTTCAAGGCAGCTGCCTGTATATCTCTGGATTTCTCCTTCTCTCCTAAAGCCAGCAACAGTGATATGGCAGCACCCAGTCCAGGCAACATGATGGGTTCATATAGTTTGAAGATTATATCCCCATAGGCAGCGTGAAGCAGAGCATTAAGGCACCTGAGAACAGAAGATTTCAGTTCCTCTGATGTGTCTGCGGGTGTCCCGGGGTTTGTGGGAGAGCAAAGGCAGAGACAGAGCTCCGAAAAAATGTCATGAAGGGTGTCCCAGCTCTGGACACAAGTCTTCTCCAGGATGTAGCTCATTGCCTCAGCCACAACCTGCACTATCTTTTCCTTCTTTGACCCAGGGACTTTAAGGACAAAGCGAAGAGGAAAGAGGACATACTCTTGGAGCTGCTGCAATGAGGCATCATGGATTTCTTTTAACTGGATGCTGAGCGTCTCCACGTTAGTCACAGTGGGCTCCTTGGTGAGCAGGACACAGGCTGGGCGCAGGTAGGCAAAAGCAATCTTTGGATCATTAATCTGAGACATGGTTGGAGGCATCACAGCAGGGGCCACTTCTGTAGGGAAGCATAGAAATATGACAGAAATTACAACTTATTATGCACAGTATGCAATAATGTAAATTACTGGGTTCATTTTGTTATTTATATATTTTTTATTAGACAATTTAGCTTCTTTCATTTTTGCCCAACACTGAAGAAAAAAAAAAAGCATTTATGTTTTTGTCCATGTTTGTCAATGTTTTGTTTAGCCATTTTATTGAGCCTCCAGTTTTCAAGACAATTTGCTTTTACGATGTTGCAAAGGCCAAAAAGCACACAGAAAGATGCACATTATTTTGTGAAAATTTCCTACACTAGTTTGATTGACACACAAAATATATGAAATGCACAAATGTGTTTGGTAAAATAAATAATGATAAAACAAGCAATTGAAATATATCCACTTGGAAATTGGTTAGCATTGAGTGAGAAAATAATACTGTAGTAATATTCTACGTGTTACGACTCCCCATTAAGTTGAATAATGAAGTCTATTACATAGGGATGAGTTCAAGATACGGCTTTGTCCCAAAAGTAAAATAATAATAATAACAAAAATAACAAAAACACAAGAAACCAAGAATAAAATTTTATTTTATGAGAAATATTAATATTCTAAAGAAATGAAAGGTTTGAAGTCTAATAACAATTTCAAAAATGATACCAACTTGTGTCTTGAAAGAAGACTCGCTACTAGCATCTGAAGCTAACCTTCAGTATGAGCAAAATAAAGAAGATAACATACCTTCACATTACGAGACATATAAAGAGTTGTTGATGAACAGTAATTGATTTTCTTTTACTTTAAAAACATATGTACAGTAGCAGAATGCTGAAACTCTATAAAACAATCGTCATAATTCTGCGTCCAAGACGGCGCACAAATGTGACGAAATTTATAAAATCCGGTTGTTTTCAAAATAAAAGATTAAAAATGTTTATGTTTATGTTTATTAAATTTGTTCATTTTTTTACAAAAGAAACAATACAAGGCAATCTCATAATGATAGTGTACAAAATGTAAAAAAATGAAAGGTGGCAGAAAGAAGAATAAATCTTATTATATCTGCCCCTTATCTCCAACAATCAGATTAAACAACAGTAGTCAAACCATGTAAACAATAATAATCTTCAACCAACTTTTTCCAACAATCAGGTTAAACAATAATATTCTTCAACCAACAGTACAAAATGACTAACTCTTTCTAATTTTCTAACTAATACTAATACAGTACAAAATGACTAACTCTTTCTAGTTTTCTAACTAATACTAATACAGTACAAACTGACTAACACTTTCTAATTTTCTAACTAATGCAATACACATTACGTTATTTCACATATATTTTTTTAACATATTTGTTTTGATCATTTTTTTAAATGTAAACATTGACTTGGCATTTTTAACTACATTCTCCAAGCCATTCCATAATCTAATTCCCTGGATTGAGGTAGAACGTCCCTTCAAACTGGTTCTGAATTGTGGTTTTACAAACAACTCTGTTCCCTTAAGATTATAACAACTTTGTCTTTTAACAAAGTGCATTTGGATATTTAAAGGTAATGCATTATTTTGAGCTCTATACATAACTGATAAAATATTATAGTCTACCAAATCATGGAACTTCAGTAATTTTAGTTGATAAAATAATGTACTTGATGGATGACGGTAATGCTTTCTAGTGATAATTCTTACAGCTCTTTTCTGTAATACAAAAATAGGCTTTGTGATTGTTTTACACGCATTCCCCCAAACATCAATACAATAGATTAAGTGTGGAACAATGATTGTGTTATACAACAAATACAGAGCCTTATCATTCAATAGGTCTCTGACTTTGTACAGTACTGCTATCGATTTAGCTATTTTTATTCTTACAGAATTTATGTGTTGTTTCCATGTCAGTTTGTCATCAATGATAACACCCAAAAACTTCACCTCACTCACTCTACAAATCTCAACATCCTCAATTTTGAGTGGAACATCAACAGTTTTCTTTCTATTACCGAATATCATGTAATTAGTTTTCTCTAGATTTAATGATAATTTATTTATTTTAAACCAAGTTTGTATCTTTACAAATTCTGTCTTTATCAATTCTAACATTTGTTCTATATCTTCACCTGAACAGAAAAAAGTGGTATCATCTGCGAAAAGTACACATTTAAGGAGTCCTGACACATTTACCAAGTCATTCACATATAAAATAAAAAGCTTTGGTCCAAGTACAGAGCCTTGGGGAACTCCACATGTGATATTACAGAGGTCAGATCTTACATCATTTATTTGTACAAATTGTTTCCTATTTTTTAAGTAGCTAGATACCCACTGTAATGCTGGTCCTCTAATACCATATTTGTTCAGTTTTTCAAGGAGAATTGTGTGATCAATAGTATCGAATGCTTTTTTTAAATCAACAAAGATACTGATACAATGTTGTTTTTGATCGACAGCAGTAGTTATTTGTTCCATTAATTCCATGAGAGCCATTGATGTAGAGTTTTTTGATCTAAACCCATACTGACTGCTGCTTAGAATATTTTGTTTATCTATAAATTGGTCTAGTCTGTTTACAAATAGTTTTTCAAGAATTTTTGAAAACTGTTGAAAAAATTTCATTCGCTTAAAAAAACAGTGCTTTAGAAATGATGTGCTCGCAGCTGTTCAGTTCAAACACATTTGATATTTAGTTTTATTCAAAACGTGATTATAGTGAAACACTTTTTTGCTTTTTGACAGTTATGAAGCAAACCTGTAGAAAAATCTCAAAAACATTCCGCTCATCTTCTTTCTATTCACAAGTTAAATTAAATTAAATTAATTAAAATCTCTAATGCACACATATTTGGACATGAAGCAGGTAGATATCGTTTATACGAGGAATATTTAATTAAAATCTTCCATGTTATTGACAAAAAGAATTGTTTTTGTTGTATTTTGAAATGAACTTAACCGGAAATGTTGCTACTACTTTGACAACGGTTTTTTCCTGGTCTTTAATTCAAATACTTTGTATTAATAAAACAGCTAATTCTGTTGTTGACACTTTTTACGTTATTGCGGTGAATCTAAAAAAAACTCCAGTAACTGCTGAGGTAATGAAATTACTAATGTTACCCCCTACTAATCACTCGTAAATGTTAGCCAAAAGTAGGCTAGTACTGTATTAGCTAAAACAATCCTACAAATGAAATGTTAGTGTTATGGTTTAGTTACATCAGTAGGAAGCTTTTTAATACGGCTTACTAGTGTCACTACAGGAGATTCGTAAGCTTCGTTTTTTTGAATATATATACTACTGTACACCTTTTTTATTTAGAAACGCATTAAACGTCTGGGCATACAGTTTTTTATATAAATAAATAATGATATTTTAAATGGTGTGTTATATGTAAATGTAAAAAATGGAATTACATTGTAGTTCATCTTCTTTAATGCATTTACAGATGCTTATTGTATTCAACTTTACATTTCCTTTATTTTATTTTGTAAGGGTTCCATGCTAGCCACTGCTGTCCCACCCTGTTCCAAGTCATCGTTATGGATGAAGAAAGCCTTGAGGCTGCGATCGCAGCCTATAATGTACAGCTTCAGCAGGTGGAGATGGTCCTTTCGGCTGGCCTCGACCCCAGCCAGCAGCCAGACCTGCTCAAACTGAAAGAAGACCTTTGTCAGCTGATAGAACTAACTGAGGCCAGCCTGGTGTCTGTCAAAAAGAGTCGGCTGCTGTCCAGCCTGGAGGACAGTAATGAACTGCAGATGAACACCTTAGAGGCAGCCGGTGACACCAATAGTGCAAATGGCTGTCTGGACGCTGAGTTTGCTGCTTTTTACTCTGAAGTGGGAGAGTGTTCAGGCAGCAGCTCTGATGCTAGAGAGAAAGATGAAGTGGAAGGTGAAACAGTGGATTATGAAGAGGAGGAAGAAGAGGATGAAGAAGAAGAAACTATGCCTAGTGGCACCAAAGTTAGAGCACCCTACAGAACAACATGGGGCACGCTAGAGTACCACAATGCCATGGTGGTGGGGTCAGAACCTCCAGAGGGAGAAGAGGCACAATTAAGGGTGCTCTACATCTATCCTACTCAGAAATCTATGAAGCCCTGTCCATTCTACCTGGAGGACAAATGTCGCTTTGAGGATAACTGCAGGTAGCGCACTAAATTTTTTTTACTTTTCTTGCTATTTATTGCATTAATTTGACTAACCTGAATCTACATACTGCAATACTAAAAATAGGGATGGGGCCGAGCCTATCCGGTATTGGTATCGGCCTCCGATACCAGCATAATTTAGGTATCGGATTTTCCGATCCAACCTGCTGACATTTCCGATCCATGATGCACGTTGGCTTCAAGCTACGGAATGGATTTCCTGAACGGAGGCGTGTCTCATGAACCCAGAGTAATAAGACCCGCCTCACATTCAGGAAATCATTTGCAGCCAGCTACAACATGCAGTAGCACTGTAGCTAACAGCTAGCTTTTCATCGCAACATGTCCACTGTGTGGAAGTATTTTACACTAAACACCACAAGACAGCAACGTGCAATGTCTGCAGAGCCATAGCGCCACATTAACCCATGGTCAAGTTAGTTTTACGTTGGACATTTGAGCTCCGGGGCTTCAGCGGGACGCCAGTCTCGCTGAACCGAAACGCAGGCATCTCAACCCGGCCAGCCACGTCTCGATGGAGGGACAGGCTGAGAGCAGCTGACTGAAATCAGAGCGCCCGCCCCGGATTGAACAAGAAAAACAGACAGTTAAGCCACGGAGCTCAAATGTTCACAGAGAAGTTGCTAAACTTCATCGTAATTAAAGGTGCTATGTGTAACTTTCTGTAGAGCGCAGAACTTAGAAATATTTTCAACAGGCAAAGCATTCTGATCCCTCTCCCTCAGAGCCATATATGGCTCTGCTCCCCCTGGCCCTGCTGAAATTCAAATTCAAGCTCTGTTTTTATTGGCTGATTCAAATTCAAGCTCTGTTTTTATTGGCTGATTCAAATTCAAGCTCTGTTTTTATTGGCTGGTTAACGGCGGGTCACTCTGTGTTTTTAGTGTTTTTATAAATGCTGATAGAGAAGCAAGGGGACTATAGTTTTTTTCAGAGATTACTTTGTCTAACACCAGTCTGTCAGTAGATAGTGACAGAGTGAAGAAATATGTTAAAAATATATTGTTAGAAAAGTTACAGACTGCACTACAAAGTTACATATTGCAGCTTTAATGACCAACTGCTATAATTGTAGAAAATGAAGGATTTCACAGCTTGATACTTGCAGCCAAGATATAGTTTACCCTCCAGGAGATATTTAGTACAACAGTAAACAATCATAAAAAAGCATATTAATTAAAAATTACAAGAAAACTGTATAAAAAAACGAAACATAAGTCAGCTACATTATAAAGCAATGTAAAATACTAAAACACAGGAGCATGTCTGTGTTGTTTATGCCATGAACTTAGCAGATGTAAAGCTATTTAATATTTTATTTAATTAATTTATTCATTCATTTAAAAGAGACAAAATAAAACAAATTCATCAAAAAGAAAACATTGAATGAAAAGAGTGCAGAAAGAATTAAAAAAAATCTTATATCACCCCATTATTTAAAAGAATATATAAAATAACTTTAAACAAACAATCACTTAAATTAATCACTTTAATATCCACTTTATTTAGAGCTAGGAATAAAAAAAAAAACATGTTTTGTGTTTGCAGAATTTAATCATAACTTTGAAACTTATACAACATTACCGGTAATTAAACTTACCTCAAGTTGCCTTTTTGGACATGCATGCATATATGTGTACACATTGCAGTGTTTCCCCTAGTTAACTTGCCATGGCGGGGTGCTCATCTCATCCATGATTTTTCTTGATGGGGAGGGACGGAGACATGTCTGAGCAAAGCTTGTACAAACAGTTTTTGAGCAGGGGCGGGGGGCGTTCAGCATGAGGGAAGAGGCACCTTTAGCTTTTTAGCTAGAGAGCCTGTATTTCGTGCTGCTAGCTTAGTGCTATGTCAGTGCCGGGTGGGAGGTGGGGGGCAAGTTTGCTTTGGTAGGCGGGGTGCTCAGTTCTGTTGACGGGGTGGGGCACCCCGCTTGTATAATGGTAGGGGAAACACTGCATTGTACTTGAGAGGAGATTATTACAGCCTCATATAAAATCAATGATGATGATGATATCGGAACTGGATCGGTATTGGACGATATCCAGATTTAAATATCGGGATCGGATCGGAAGTAAGAAAATGTGGATTGTGCATCCCTAACTAAAAACACTACAAAGTGTGTTTTAATAACGTTTATCATTAAAGTGTATTATTCCTGAGCTTTTATTTTGAAGAATTCACCTTTATATTGAAAGGTTTTGGCTGTGTTTCACCCCAACAAGAATTAATTACTTTTTTTTTCTTTCTTTTTTTACTGTTGATATTTAACTGTATAACTCACTTGAATTGCATTTCAGCTACATATGGGATTCTAAACTATTTTGTTATAATTAAAGGTTTTCTCATGGGGAGGTGGTTTATATGTCAGAGCTCAGAGAGTTCCTGGAGTGTGACATCAGTAATCTTGAAGAGGGTTCAGCCTGCTTGGCTCGACATGAGGATGGCATCTGGTATCCAGCCAAAATAAAAGGTATTTGATAAACTGTTGTTAGTCATAATCTAGGCCTCTTTTTCAAAAATGGGTCTAACAAGTCATAATGCAAATTTACCACATTAATTAGGCAATGAATCTATTTATTTCCAAGTTTTTAAGATTTATGTTTTCTTTTTCTATCTTAGAAATTGACAGTGGGTTCTACACTGTAAAGTTTGACTCGCTTCTGCTGAAAGAGGCTGTAGTTGAAGCTGACGGCATCATCCCACCTCTAAGAGAAGATGACCCAGTCTCCTCTGACTCTGACTCAACGGACACTGGAGATGGAGATGCTCTGGGATACGCAAAAGGTGCTTAGATGTTTTGAATGAGAAATCAAATACTTTGTGGGGATATATATTTACAGTATTTGATTTATCTTGTGTTTGCAATGTCCTTGGTGTTAAATCTTTCTTGTTTAAATATTACTCTAAGCTTTGTCTTTTTGTTGTTGTTGCCACAGTTCTCGACTCCGCCATGGAATCTGCAACAACATTCAACAGTTCTAACTTTGGTGGTTGGGAGGCACACACCAGAGGCATGGGATCCAAACTCATGCTCAAAATGGGTTATGAATATGGAAAAGGTAAGAGTAAATGGCACTGATAGCATTTTTAGGTTTTGAACTCCCATCATAAGACAAATAACAAAATTTAAGTTGTAAAGCAGGAGCTAGTGATTAACAAGAGACAAAGAGGCTAAAGGGTCTTTTAAAGTGTAGCTCACCCCACTGTCCAGAGATAGCCCCGCCCCAGCCCAGGATTTGAAAAATGCAGAAAAATGGGCGTGTCAACAGACACCGCCTAAAGGAGGGGTGGCGGGTGGTGGGTGAGCGAGGAGGTGTGGCCAGGACGAGAGACTGTCATTGTTTCTGAATGTTAAAATTACATTAGTAATACACCACTTAAAACAAGCAACACAAAGTATTATTATGTAGATGTATATCTTGTTGAGAGTTCGTAAATTTGAACATATTACGCCCATTCTCCATAACCTTCATTGGCTTCCTGTCGCCTACAGAATTCAGTACAAAACTGCTCTCATTACACATCAATGCTTACATGGAGCTTCACCAGATTATCTGAAGGATATTCTTATTCCATACTCATCCACCCGGTCGCTGCGGTCACAGAACAGTAATCTCCTTCACATTCCGAGAACCAAATTAAGGACCATGGGAGACCGGGCTTTCAGTGTGGCTGCCCCCCGCCTGTGGAACTCTCTTCCTGACTGTCTGAGAGCCCCACAGTCTGTGGTTGACTTTAAGAGCGGCTTGAAGACCTTTCTTTTCAACCGAGCATACTCTACCTCCTCATGATTCTACTTTTGATCTTAGTTGATACTGTTATTGATTTTACTTGTTTTATTACTTGTTTTATTGACATTTAATTCTGTTGCACTTTGTAGCACTTTGAGATTTTCATTAATGAAAAGTGCGTTATAAATTGAATTCATTATTATTATTATTATTATTATATTATTATTATTATTGTTATATATCTATTCTCACCCCGATCTATCCGAAACAAAAGGCTTAAAATTATTTTATTTTTTTAAATATGCCGTGACCGGGAATCGAACCCCGGTCCTTTGGGTGCCAAACCAGTTCCTTACCTCTCGACCAACCTGGCAATTATGCAAGAGCAGTCCTTCATAGTATAAGAAACAAATACAACCACCTACTTTTAGAACGCTGGAGTTTTGATTAGATTTTGATGAAGTGAAAAGTATTCTTAAAAA
The DNA here is from genome assembly GCA_038048925.1 of Garcialebias charrua. Lineage (NCBI taxonomy): Eukaryota > Metazoa > Chordata > Actinopteri > Cyprinodontiformes > Rivulidae > Garcialebias > Garcialebias charrua. The sequence goes on along the minus strand of JBBPBX010061893.1, from coordinate 4,160 downwards.
AATAAGTTGCTTGCTAATCTGAAAAGTATATCAATCAGTGGTGCTTGTATGTTACAGACTGTTGCACCGCGAGAGTGTGTGACAGTGCGCGCGGACAGAAAGGAGGAAGACAGAGACGATCTCTGCAAGGGGAGTGGCTATGGTTGAAACTCTTTTATACTCAGGCAGGAGACGATGTGACGTCACAACTGAGCATTTGAACTAATAGTAAAATTAACATGTAATTCACCAGTTCAACCCATTGGACTACCGTAAACACGTTTTTAGACCAAATATTGCCGATTTAAACAAATACGAACAATTACATGAAAATTAACACAGACATAGTGCTATGAAACCTTTTGAACACATTCTAGGGAGTTTATCAGCTAAAAAAAAGTTAAATTTGCATTTAGTTCCTCTTTAAAAAGAAAGTAACATCTTTATTGTTATTTTTTTTAAATGCAGCTTTTAAAGGTACATTTAAATTAAATTGTATTGTGTTGCAGAGAATGTCTTTTGTGCATTTAACTCAGCTCTAAATCAAGATCAGAATCAAAGAAGAAATCATTAGCAAAATAAATTTAATTTTACATCAATAAGAAATTTATTTTACAACAAGGTCACAAGTGTTCTCTTGTAAATTAATTCACAAAAAATAATGTGTCCCTTTTCTTCAGATAAATTGTTTTTTGTTTCCTCAGGTTTAGGAAAGCTGCAGGAGGGTCGAGTAGAGCCTGTGATGGCAGTTGTCCTCCCGAAGGGAAAGTCTCTGGGCGAGTGTGTGGAGCTCACACTGAGACGCACACAGAGCAGGACTGATAAAAATGGCACACAAGCTGCCCGTCCGAAACGGCGCAGAAAGCCTCGAGCCGCGACCGAGCGCAAAACTGTCTTTGACTTTTTAAACCACAAGCTAGGAGGCATGAGCACAGGTTCTGCAGAGGGGGGCGCTGCTGTGCCATCGGCAGTGACAGGGGTGGAGGCTTACAGAGCAGGAAAAAGCACCAAGAGGACTTTGAATGTGAAGCTGTTTCAGGCTTCTCGGAGGGTGTCCCAGACGGAGAGGGAGATCCAGAAACTGAGCGAGACTCTCAGCAGACAGACAGGCAGGTCAGTACTGGGACAAGAAAAGTTCCTGAGAGTTGATGCATTCATGTTTGACTTGACTGTTGATTGTGTCCTTTCAGCATTTATTCACATTATTACTAATCTATCTACTGTACTTCTGTGCACGTTGTTTTCTCTGGGTACTCTGATTTCCTCCCACAGTCCAAGAGCATGCATGTTAGGTTGCATTCAGGTCCAGGCGTCCATTACAAAAAGAAATCTGTGATCTCAGTGGGATTTGCCTGCTTAAATAAAGCTTAATAATAATATCAAAGTTCATGCTCAATAATTCAGCTAAACAATCCAACAAAGTTCAGTCAAGTCGTCTGGACAGTTTCTTTTTTGGTTGCGTCAAAGGAGTCAACGGGGGAGAGGGCGGGCTCCAGAAACAATCTTATCACCAGCAAACTCATCATCAACACCTGCCCTGGAAACTCTAAACAGCTCTTCTCCACAATCACTCGTCTGCTTAATCCCATTAAACAAACTCTTGAGGACTCTGCTCAAAAATGCGACCTGTTTCTTTCGTCTTTTAAAACCAAAGTTGACACTATCAGATCTCAGCTCCACAACCTCCCTGTTCTCAGTGTGCCACCTACCCGTCTGCATTCTGGGACCCTAAACAGCTTTGACGAAGTTGTTCAGAGTGAGGTGGAGGCCATCATCAAGAAAATGAAGCCTTCATCCTGCGCCCTGGATCCTTTCCCCTCGTCTCTCATAAAAACCAATCACTCTGCAATAGGCCCACTAATCACTCAAATAATAAATCAGTCTCTACAATCTGGTCATGTTCCACTGCCTCTAAAAACTGCCATCATTAGGCCTCTTCTGAAAAAATCTAATTTGGATCCCGACATTTTTTCTAATTACCGCCCAATTTCACACCTCCCTTTTCTGTCTAAAGTGCTGGAAAAAGCTGTTGCTGCTCAGCTGCAGGACCACCTACAACAACACTCCCTGTATGAGAAGTTCCAGTCTGGATTCAGGCAGTGTTGTTTTCGTTGACGTAACGCTGACGTAAATTTTTCGTTAACGCCCCCTTTTTTCATGACAATAATGAAACGGTAACTAAATAATCATTGCTCTTTAATGATTAAAACGTGACGAAATGTGTGTGAGTTTTCGTTAGACGAGACGAGACTGAACGAAAATGTTTCGTTCAATCAATAATTTATATTTCTGCCCAAGTGCCCATAATTATATTCTGTGTCGGAAAGTCAGCTGTTTGGTCACGCCCACCACCGCGGTCTTGATGCAGCATGGCCACGCGCTGCGCGCCGCTCACCTGTGACTTCCTTTTCAAACTGGACCATGGAAGATCCTGCAGCAGCATGTTGCACGAACGAAGGGGCTCGGTCGGTGGCCGGCCGGCCGCCAGCCCAGAAAAGATTTATGGACTTATTTTGTATTTAACCCAATTGTGAGAGAAGAGAAGAACCGAATGTATGTATTTTTTTTATATAAATCCTGTCCTTGTTTGAAGCGGTTTGGGTCATAGAATTGTCGCTGCTGTGTGTGTGGGTCAGGTTCTGGTTCTGTTTGTTTGGACTCACTGCTGACTTGTCACAGAATAGCACATTCACGTTTGACCTCCGCGTCAACTTTTTGCCTAATAAGCTCATTTATAACAACTGCGAGGAAGTGCTGTTGTGTAGTTATTGCATTTGAAGCGGGTAAACAAGCATATGCTGTCAGAAACTTTTTCTGCTCAGTGGTTTGGTGTGTCCAGGATCTGCTGTGGACCGAACGGTTCGAGATGGTTCCGAGAGAGTCCGTCGTTGTTTTCGACAGTTGAATCGCTGTGTTGCTGAGCGTTGATCTTAGTGTAACTGTAGAAAGTGATTTGCTATATTTCAGAATTTTACTGCTCTGTTTATAAGCGTTTTTATGTGTTGAAAAGTCCGGAAACTTTTGCTAACTGATAGCTACTTTCTGTTCAAAATGGCCGTGGCGTTTGTTTATGTATTGTGATTGGTTGTCGGGGCTGTGTAGAGACACTGTGATAGGTCAGAGGGAAAGAACTACAACTCCCATGACTACTTGAGTTAAGAACTCAGCCGTGACTCACAAGCACACTCACCGGAGAAAAAGCCGTTCTTTTTCTTCAGAGAGTAAATAAATGAAGTTATTTCAGCGTTTGTCACATGCAGGTACAAAACTCATCCAAAAAGTGGATTTTTATCGTGTTGTTCAGTAACCATCGTGATTAAAATAAAAACTACCTCTCCCTTCGAGATGATGACTGGTCGACAAAACAGCTGACTTGATTTATAATAACTGCATAAAGTATTGTCAGATAAATTCTATAATCTTCAGTGACAAACTCAGTGCTCCATTTATTATTATTTTGATTTGGATTATGAATTGTGCAATAGAATAACGAGCAAAAAATAAAAAAATAGACTTTCTGAACTATAATACAGATACAATTTCCTTCATTTTGTATGTTGCCTATGTGTTGTTTGTATGTTGCCTATGTTTGTATGTTGCCTATGTGTTGCCTGTTTGTTCAACATACTTTAAAGAGGAACTAAACCCAAAATTAACTTTTTTTAGCTGACTAATATGTTTTCTTTTTTTTTTTAAGACTAAAACTAGACTTAAATTTTTTAAGTTTTTGTCGATTTAAACTGAACTAAAACCATTAAATATAGAAATGACTAAAACAGACTAAAACTAAGAAGTATTTTAGTCTAAAAGACTATGACTAAAACTGATATCAAAATGGCTGTCAAAAACAACACTGGATTCAGGGCAGCTCACAGTACAGAGACTGCACTGCTGAGAGTTACCAATGATGTCCTCTTGGCTGCTGACACTGGCTCTCCCTCCATCCTTGTCCTCCTTGACCTCACTGCAGCCTTCGACACTGTGGACCATAGTATCCTCCTCCACCGTCTTCATGTGGAGGTCGGTCTCTGCGACACAGTCCTGGACTGGTTCAAATCTTTCCTCTCCAATAGGCTGGAATGTGTTAGTCTTGGCAACGCCACGTCCCAGACAGTTTGTGTCTCCTGTGGTGTCCCTCAGGGGTCAGTTCTGGGGCCCCTGCTGTTTTCCCTTTACATGCT
>JBBPBX010061892.1:0-20988 GCA_038048925.1 Garcialebias charrua | reverse complement strand
CTGACTCTCTGTGGGAACATTTTGTCCTGCAGTTAGTTTTCTCCCCATCCCTCACCGCACACCTCCACCTCCTTCATTTTCAAATTTCATACATTTAGGGATTTTGGGACTCAGGTGTGCTACAAAAATTTTACCTCTCTGTTGTCCAGAGCCACCTGGGACTCAAATTTATTATACACCTTAGACATTCACTCATAACATCCTCATGACATTCACATATGTGACCCGGCACGAGAAATGTAGGAACAAGTCGGCACACCCTAACTGAGAAAAATTCAATAAACCTTCAACTTCGGAGAAATTAGTGAAAATCGTTTTTTTTGCAAAATATAATAATAATATAATAAACTTTATTTGTATAGCACCTTCCTACAATGCCTTGCATTGACCAAGGTGCTTAACAGGATAAAAAGATGAATAAACTGGAACAATAAATCAATGAAAATAGAATAAGAAACAACAGCAATAAAAGAAGGCAATGGAAATAAAAAATGCTACATACTAAAATAACACAAGTAATAAAAGTTACACACTGAAAGCTTTTTTGAACAAGTGGAAATAAAAAGGCAATGGAAATAAAAAATGCTACATATTAAAATACCAAAAGTAATAAAAGTTACACACTGAAAGCTTTTTTGAACAAGTGGGTCTTCAGTCTGGTTTTGAACAGAGTCAGATCAGAGGTGGCACGCAGCTCAAGGGGGAGACTGTTCCAGGCTTTTGGGCCGGCAACAGAAAATGACCGGTCTCCCCATTGTTTGTACCTTGAGCGAGGCACCTCCAGCAGGTGTTGACTGGCAGATCGTAAAGCTCTGCCGGGCTGATGGACTTTCAAAAGTTCTGAGATGTAGAGAGGTGCAAGTCCATTCAGAGCTTTGAAAACAAACAGGAGCAGCTTGAACTGTATCCTGAACTGAACCGGGAGCCAGTGTAGAGAGGACAGGACAGGAGTGATGTGTTCATATTATACTATTATACTATTACCGTATTCGTCGGCCTATAAGTCGCACCGGAGTATAAGTCGCACCAACCAAATATGCCCAATTAAATGGAAAAATCAACGTATAGGTCGCACCGGCCTATAAGTCGCACCGGCCTATAGGTCGCACCTCACGTGAGCTGGTGTTTTGCCCAAAATGGACTGGCTGCCAAATTGTTTGGAAGGACTTTGTTGAACTTTTCATTAATAAATGAACATTATTTTTTTATATTTTGTGTCTTTCATCATTTATCTTTAAAGATAAACACATAGAAATATATTTTTATTAGCTGACATCACAGTAAAAAACGTGTCTCAGTTTAAAATGATGACAGAAACAGATACTGTATTTATTTTATGGCTTTTATTTATTTATTCAAAACCTTTGAAGTCTTCATCTTCTGTGTCTTAATTAATAAATGAACATTATTTTGGACTGGCTGCCAAATTGTTTGGAAGGACTTTGTTGAACTTTTCTTTAATAAATGAACATTATTTTTTTTATATTTTGTGTCTTTCATCATTTATCTTTAAAGATAAACACATAAAAATATATTTTTATTAGCTGACATTACAGTAAAAAACGTGTCTCAGTTTAAAATGATGACAGAAACAGATACTGTATTTATTTTATGGCTTTTATTTATTTATTCAAAACCTTTGAAGTCTTCATCTTCTGTGTCACTGCACCATTTTTGGACCAGGCAGATGTCAACAGTGTAGGTACTATAAAGGGTTTCTTAGCGCCCATAGCGGCCGAAACTGGTACTGCACCATTTTTGGAGCTTTTGACCAAAGTCACATTATGACCAAAATGTTGGAAAAATCGACGTATAAGTCGCACCGGCCTATAAGTCGCAGGGCTTAGAAATGTAGGCAAAAAGGTGTAAAAAGGTGCGACTTATACGCCGGAGAATACGGTATACAAAATATACTAGTTGAAGTTGTGAAGAAACCATCCCATGCTTTAAAAAACACTTTAGAAGTGCTTAAACTGATAAACTTTGTGTTAGAAATGAGTTTGTTTTCAGAGTAAAAACAAGCCGCAGGGATTTTGCTTACTGGGGGCGGGGACACTCACAGCTGATTAACATGCGGACTTGTTTGGCTGGTATCAGAGGCTTTGTTATTGGTTTCGGCCAATAATGTGCAGCTTTGAAAGAAGCACATGGCTACTTAACATCTATAGATCGCCCAGTGAAAAGAAAAGGCGTTTTGCAGGAATACTTTCAGTTTCTGATGGGTGAAGACCTTTTTTTCTTTTTTCTTTTAGAACACCAAACACCACACTAATTGTTGATGTTTTATTCAAGGATTGTAACGTAACATGGTGGATTTGGTCGGCTTTATTTTCCTTATTTAATAAGGAAAATAAAGCCGATCAAAGCTGTCAGAGCTGTCAGCTGTTTTTCCGACCGACCACAGGAAAAAAAAAGCTTTTACTGCGTTTGCAAGCAAATCGCAAGCAAATCAGTTTCCATCCATCCATCCATACATAATACATACATCCATCCATACATACGTCCATCCATCCATCCACTGTCTTTATTTCATTAGACAAAGCAGACACGCGTAATCACCGCGCAATGCGCTCCAGCCGTGGGGTTGGTCTGTGTCCAGCCGCGCATTGCGCAATCACGCGCGTTGGATTGGCTTAGGTTTTACAAATTGTAGCAATGAAACTAAAATTTAAAGCACGATAATGGTGCACCAATTATGCAGGATCAACTGGCCGTTTGAAAAGGTAAAATGTACAGTTAAGATCGGATGGATCAGCACAGCGGCGGCCGCCACTAGAGGGCGCTAGGGGCGCCGCCCCTCCTGGAACCTGCAGTTCTTCACCATTTGAAGATTTAATTTTTTTTTATAAAAATGAAATAATAAAATAAAAATATTTCGAAATGTATGCATATATGTTTTTAGTTGTGTAGAATAAATATTTTATGAGTAATGATGAGTTGTTTGTTTCAAAAAACGTTTTCTGATTGTGACGTACTTCCGGTTCTCCGCTGGGCGCCGCCGGCCAGCTTTTCCATTGAATCTAATTATAACTAGCGCTAGCGCATGCGCATTTATGTTCCATCTGTACAAAACTATTGGAGTCTTCAGGGCGCAGTTTTTGCCGACCGGAGGCCTGGACTCGTCTACTGAGATTGTTGCGGATCGACAGCGTGTTTCCGGTCGTTTATTTATTTATTAAAAAATAAATAAAAAATTCTGGAAAATGAGCCATGCACTGACAAGCAGGCTGGCTGCAAGTACGTTTTGAATCATGAAAGCCCTTTATCTAATGTCTATTTGCATTTCTGACTTATATGCCTCTAAACTTTTATATAGCTGTTTGTCAAAAAAGCCTTCAGCTGACTGTTTATTCTGGTATTTGTGGAGCTAGCATGCTAATGCTAGCCTTTATCTAATGCTTATTACTATTCCTGACTGATATGGCTCTCAACTAGATGTTACAAAAGTGTTTTCTAAACGTTATGTGTTTACAAAGGCTTTATTCTTACAGATATTATTCAATTATTGTTGGGTTTTGAGCAGATTTAGTTGCATCTGAATCTTTGCTACTTGTTAAAACGCATTAAAAAGAAATCGGTCCTGCAGAAAAATGCTCTGATGCCACATTCAGTAATTATCTAAAACCAGAAAGTTCTTCAGACTCAAGAGTGAAATGCACAAGTGCAACTTGGAACAGTCTTGTCTGATCATTATTCCAAAAGAACATCACTTTTGAAAATCTACTTAGGAATTACTCGGTTTTGAAGCAAGTTATTTTAATATTATGATTATCAGGTGTTTATGTATTAATATTTTATCAGATGTTCGTGTGTTAATATAATGATTGTCAGTTGTTTATGTGTTAATGTTATGATTATCAGATGTTCATGTTTTTAACTCAAGCTTGTGTACAAAAGTTGAGCTGAAGTCAAACCTGTTAAATATCAGACAATATAAACTTTTATATTCACCAGATGTCTGCTATATCAATCAATCACCTTTATTTTTCCAGGTAGAGTCCGTTGAGATGGAGATCTCTTTTACAAGGGTGACCTGGTCAAGTGGTCAGCAGCACACGTCACATGGTAATTGACAATAAGCATTTGCATTTACCAACAAAGATGGTTTTATGAACCTGTTTGTAGCAGCCCTTAAACATTTTTCTTCCACTGTACAGGAGGACATGGCAGGAGGTGATGATGAGGGGATCCTCTGGTCCAGCCTGGATGTTTCTGAGAAGTGGAGTCGCCACCGCACAACCCAATACGGTACCCAAATACTGTACAATAGCAGTGAGGAGGCTAGAAGCAGCTCTGTTCAACCAGTTACCTTTCTCTGACTGACTGATTACATTTTTAAAATAAAAAAGGTGTTCAATACAGAAACAACTGGACTTTATTTGTAGCAGACAAAGTCCAGTTGTTTCTGTATTGAACACCTTTTTTTGATTTTATCATGTCCTGGATGACTGAGAATCTTCACCAGCATACATTTTTAAATCCCCAAGTAAGAGCAGTCGAGGAAGCTGTGATTTAAAATCAGAAGATTTACTGTAATGCTATAATGTAAACAGTGTTTATATCTTGTGTGTCATTCAGCTCGTGTTATACGTTTTCTACAGTAATGTAACATGGTCATCAAATTTGTGTTTACTAAAATGTTTAAAATAAAACTGCTCTCTCTGAGCCTGTCTTACATCAAAATACGCATTTTTTGGGGTGATAATAATAATAATAATAATAATAATAATAATAATTAATTCAATTTATAACGCACTTTTCATTAGTGAAATCAATCAATAGACAAAGTCAGAATCTGTTGAACATTTTATTTTCTTACAAGATTTGGTTCACACAACCAGTTTACGGGTACATTGGTGCTATTCACAGCATCAAGTCACAACAGAAGTACCGGTAGTCTCAGGGCACTGAACAGAAACAATCAAATATAAAAATAGGTGCATACCGCCACCTACTGAGCATGAGTGTGCAGCTCATGGTCTCTTAAAATAACTGGACAGTACATGTATTTTTCTTTTAATGTTAGTGTTTTGTAAAAATATAAGCAGTGCTTTTCTTATTCTTGTTTTGTACCTTATCCCCTTCATTTCTTAAATATATATATATACATATATATGTATATGTATATATATATATATATATGTATATATATGTATATATATAAATATATATATTAGGGATGTCCCGATCAGGTTTTTCTGGCCCCGAGTCCGAGTCCTTTAATTTTAGGAATTGGCCGATACCGAGTCCCGATCCGATACTTCTAAAATACATTTTTAAAATGAAGGGGAAAAAAAAGAAACAGATCCAGATGTCCCTTAATTTTTATTTTATTTACCTTAACATTTAACAGAGTACTTCTGTGAGGTAGATTGAACAATCAAGTAATAAGATTTAAAATAAAATTCTTCACATTGAACACCCTGATGCATGCTCAATAATCCAGGTAGAAAAATCTAAAAAAGCTAAGTCTGGTCCTCTGGACATTCAAAAAACAAAACAAAACAAAGCAAAAAAAAAAAACTGTAGAAACGTTTCGTCTTTCGTCCGAAAGACTTCCTCAGTCTGAGAAGCTGTGTTCAGCTCAGTCTTATAAATAGCACCCTCCCACAGTGGATCAACCAGTTGGCTGATGACAGCCGAAACCAGCTGCTCACATGATCAAGGAGGACCATCAGCCTGACGATGGATCGTTAACACCCTGATGGTTGTTTGCTATTCACAGAGGGCTGAGTGATACTAGCAATAACAGCATTGTAAGTGGGGGACAGTTGAACCCGGAGGCCTCCACCTCTGTTTAATGATGGACGGTTTCTTTTCACAAAGATGGCCTCCTTTACTCCTCTCTCAAACCATTGTTCCTCTCTATCAAGGATGTGAACATCTTCATCCCTGAAAGAGTGACCGCTGGCCTGGAGATGAGTGTAGACCGCAGAGTCCTGACCTGATGATGTTGATCTTCTGTGCTGGGCCATCCTTTTGGCCAGTGGCTGTTTAGTTTCCCCGATGTAAGACTGATCACAGCCCTCCTGACACTGAACAGCATACACAACATTACTCTGTTTGTGCCGGGGGACTGGATCTTTGGGATGAACCAGTCTTTGTCGTAATGTATTTTGGGGTTTAAAAGCCACTGGGACGTTGTGTTTAGAAAATAAACGTCTCAATGTCTCTGAAACTCCCGCAACATACGGAATGACCACTGGTCTGGGTCTGGGTTCCTTCTTTTCACCTGATGGCTGGCTGGAGTCCTGTTTGGGTTTCTTCTCTGCTTTCAGGAAGGCCCAGTTAGGATATCCACATTTCTCTAGAGCCTGTTTTGTGTGTGATTTCTCCTTCTGTCTGGCTGCTGAGTTAGTGGGGACGCTGTCTGCTCTGTGGTACAGAGTCCTGATGACTCCTAACTTGTGCTCCAGAGGGTGATGGGAGTCAAACTGTAAATACTGGTCTGTGTGTGTGGGTTTGCGGTACACCTCAGTTTGCAAATTTCCTCTATCAGAAACTGAGACCTCACAGTCCAAGAAAGCCAACCTGCCATTTTTTACATCTTCTCGTGTGAACTTGATATATTTATCCACAGAGTTGATGTGATCAGTGAAATGTTGGACTTCCTGAGATTTAATTTTAACCCAGGTGTCGTCAACATACCTGAACCAATGACTTGGTGGTCTCCCTGAAAAGGATGTCAAAGCTCTCTTTTCTACCTCCTCCATGTACAGGTTGGCAACAATAGGAGAAACTGGAGACCCCATAGCACACCCATGTTTCTGCCTATAATATTGCTCCCCATATGTGAAGTAGGTTGACTGCAGGCACAGTTTCAAGAGTTGACACAGTTGTTCTGTGGAAAGTGTGGTCCTGTATGAAGCAGTAGAGGTGGTCTGTTTAAGGTTAAAATCAGACACCACTCTGAGCAACAGGACCACACTTTCCACAGAACAACTGTGTCAACTCTTGAAACTGTGCCTGCAGTCAACCTACTTCACATATGGGGAGCAATATTATAGGCAGAAACATGGGTGTGCTATGGGGTCTCCAGTTTCTCCTATTGTTGCCAACCTGTACATGGAGGAGGTAGAAAAGAGAGCTTTGACATCCTTTTCAGGGAGACCACCAAGTCATTGGTTCAGGTATGTTGACGACACCTGGGTTAAAATTAAATCTCAGGAAGTCCAACATTTCACTGATCACATCAACTCTGTGGATAAATATATCAAGTTCACACGAGAAGATGTAAAAAATGGCAGGTTGGCTTTCTTGGACTGTGAGGTCTCAGTTTCTGATAGAGGAAATTTGCAAACTGAGGTGTACCGCAAACCCACACACACAGACCAGTATTTACAGTTTGACTCCCATCACCCTCTGGAGCACAAGTTAGGAGTCATCAGGACTCTGTACCACAGAGCAGACAGCGTCCCCACTAACTCAGCAGCCAGACAGAAGGAGAAATCACACACAAAACAGGCTCTAGAGAAATGTGGATATCCTAACTGGGCCTTCCTGAAAGCAGAGAAGAAACCCAAACAGGACTCCAGCCAGCCATCAGGTGAAAAGAAGGAACCCAGACCCAGACCAGTGGTCATTCCGTATGTTGCGGGAGTTTCAGAGACATTGAGACGTTTATTTTCTAAACACAACGTCCCGGTGGCTTTTAAACCCCAAAATACATTACGACAAAGACTGGTTCATCCCAAAGATCCAGTCCCCCGGCACAAACAGAGTAATGTTGTGTATGCTGTTCAGTGTCAGGAGGGCTGTGATCAGTCTTACATCGGGGAAACTAAACAGCCACTGGCCAAAAGGATGGCCCAGCACAGAAGATCAACATCATCAGGTCAGGACTCTGCGGTCTACACTCATCTCCAGGCCAGCGGTCACTCTTTCAGGGATGAAGATGTTCACATCCTTGATAGAGAGGAACAATGGTTTGAGAGAGGAGTAAAGGAGGCCATCTTTGTGAAAAGAAACCGTCCATCATTAAACAGAGGTGGAGGCCTCCGGGTTCAACTGTCCCCCACTTACAATGCTGTTATTGCTAGTATCACTCAGCCCTCTGTGAATAGCAAACAACCATCAGGGTGTTAACGATCCATCGTCAGGCTGATGGTCCTCCTTGATCATGTGAGCAGCTGGTTTCGGCTGTCATCAGCCAACTGGTTGATCCACTGTGGGAGGGTGCTATTTATAAGACTGAGCTGAACACAGCTTCTCAGACTGAGGAAGTCTTTCGGACGAAAGACGAAACGTTTCTACAGCTTTTTTTTTTGCTTTGTTTTGTTTTGTTTTTTGAATGTCCAGAGGACCAGACTTAGCTTTTTTAGATTTTTCTACCTGGATTATTGAGCAATGTGAAGAATTTTATTTTAAATCTTATTACTTGATTGTTCAATCTACCTCACAGAAGTACTCTGTTAAATGTTAAGGTAAATAAAATAAAAATTAAGGGACATCTGGATCTGTTTCTTTTTTTTCCCCTTCATTTTAAAAATGTATTTTAGAAGTATCGGATCGGGACTCGGTATCGGCCAATTCCTAAAATTAAAGGACTCGGACTCGGGGCCAGAAAAACCTGATCGGGACATCCCTAATATATATATATATACATATACATATATATACATATATATATATATATATATATATATATATATACATATATATATATAAGAAATGAAGGGGATAAGTACAAAACAAGAATAAGAAAAGCACTGCTTATATTTTTACAAAACACTAACATTAAAAGAAATATACATGTACTGTCCAGTTATTTTAAGAGACCATGAGCTGCACACTCATGCTCAGTAGGTGGCGATATGCACCTATTTTTACATTTGATTGTTTCGTTCAGTGCCCTGAGACTACCGGTACTTCTGTTGTGACTTGATGCTGTGAATAGCACCAATGTACCTGTAAACTGGTTGTGTGAACCAAATCTTGTAAGAAAGTAAAATGTTCAACAGATTCTGACTTTGTCTATTGATTGATTTCACTAATGAAAAGTGCGTTATAAATTGAATTAATTATTATTATTATTATTATTATTATTATTATTATCACCCCAAAAAATGCGTATTTTGATGTAAGACAGGCTCAGAGAGAGCAGTTTTATTTTAAACATTTTAGTAAACACAAATTTGATGACCATGTTACATTACTGTAGAAAACGTATAACACGAGCTGAATGACACACAAGATTTAAACACTGTTTACATTATAGCATTACAGTAAATCTTCTGATTTTAAATCACAGCTTCCTCGACTGCTCTTACTTGGGGATTTAAAAATGTATGCTGGTGAAGATTCTCAGTCATCCAGGACATGATAAAATCAAAAAAAGGTGTTCAATACAGAAACAACTGGACTTTGTCTGCTACAAATAAAGTCCAGTTGTTTCTGTATTGAACACCTTTTTTATTTTAAAAATGTAATCAGTCAGTCAGAGAAAGGTAACTGGTTGAACAGAGCTGCTTCTAGCCTCCTCACTGCTATTGTACAGTATTTGGGTACCATATTATGTGGGTTGTGCGGTGGCGACTCCACTTCTCAGAAACATCCAGGCTGGACCAGAGGATCCCCTCATCATCACCTCCTGCCATGTCCTCCTGTACAGTGGAAGAAAAATGTTTAAGGGCTGCTACAAACAGGTTCATAAAACCATCTTTGTTGGTAAATGCAAATGCTTATTGTCAATTACCATGTGACGTGTGCTGCTGACCACTTGACCAGGTCACCCTTGTAAAAGAGATCTCCATCTCAACGGACTCTACCTGGAAAAATAAAGGTGATTGATTGATATAGCAGACATCTGGTGAATATAAAAGTTTATATTGTCTGATATTTAACAGGTTTGACTTCAGCTCAACTTTTGTACACAAGCTTGAGTTAAAAACATGAACATCTGATAATCATAACATTAACACATAAACAACTGACAATCATTATATTAACACACGAACATCTGATAAAATATTAATACATAAACACCTGATAACCATAATATTAAAATAACTTGCTTCAAAACCGAGTACTTCCTAAGTAGATTTTCAAAAGTGATGTTCTTTTGGAATAATGATCAGACAAGACTGTTCCAAGTTGCACTTGTGCATTTCCCTCTTGAGTCTGAAGAACTTTCTGGTTTTAGATAATTACTGAATGTGGCATCAGAGCATTTTTCTGCAGGACCGATTTCTTTTTAATGCGTTTTAACAAGTAGCAAAGATTCAGATGGAACTAAATCTGCTCAAAACCCAACAATAATTGAATATGTAAGAATAAAGCCTTTGTTAAACACATAATGTTTAGAAAACACTTTTGTAACATCTAGTTGAGAGCCATACCAGTCAGGAATAGTAATAAGCATTAGATAAAGGCTAGCATTAGCATGCTAGCTCCACAAATACCAGAATAAACAGTCAGCTGAAGGCTTTTTTGACAAACAGCTATATAAAAGTTTAGAGGCATATAAGTCAGAAATGCAAATAGACATTAGATAAAGGGCTTTCATGATTCAAAACGTACCTGCAGCCAGCCTGCTTGTCAGTGCACGGCTCATTTTCCAGATAAAAAATAAATAAAAAATAAATAAATAAACGACCGGAAACACGCTGTCGATCCGCAGCGATCACGAGACGAGTCCAGGCATCAGAGCGGCGAAAACTGCGCCCTGAAGACTCCAATAATTTTGGACAGATGGGACATAAACTGCGCATGCGCTAGCGCTAGTTATAATTAGATTCGATGGAAAAGCCGCAGGCGGCGCCCAGCGGGGAACCGGAAGTACGTCACAATCAGAAAACGTTTTTTGAAACAAACAACTCATCATTACGGGCGGCCGTGGTGTAGTGGTAATGGCAGTCGTCTCCCGATCGGAAAGTTGGCGGTTCGACTCCCGGGACCCGCACCATGTGTCGTTGTGTCCTTGGGCAAGACACTTAACCCTGAGTTGCTCCCGGTAGGACTGGAAAGCACCTTGCATGGTAGTCTGCCGCCACCGGTTTATGAATGTGTGTAGCATTCAATATATGTGTAGCACTTTGAGATTTTCAGTAATGAAAAGTGCGTTATAAATTGAATTAATTATTATTATTATTATATTATTACTCATAAAATATTTATCCTACACAACTAAAAACATATATGCATACATTTCAAAATATTTTTATTTTATTATTATCATTTTTATAAAAAGAAAATAAAAATCTTCAAATGGTGAAGAGCTGCAGTTCCAAGGAGGGGCGGCGCCCCTAGCGCCCTCTAGTGGCGGCGGCCGCTGGTTGTTTTTCCAGTACATGCGTCTGAATGACAGGATCAAACAAAGGTGGATCGGAGGATCAGGTGTCATGGAGTTTGGCATGCATTATCGCAGTTCATCTTTGCTGTGGTCTGCCTTGGGCAACCAAAACCTTCACAGCATGCGGCGTTCTCATGCACCAGTTAGTTCAAACATCAAGCCATTTTGACTTCTGCACACCCCGCATGATCAATCAATCAAACTTTATTTATAGAGCCCTTTCCAGCAGCCTAAAGGTGCACAAAGTGCTGCACAATACATAAGTTAAAAATAAACAATTAATAATATAAAAAACAGCAAGTTAGTTTTAAGATTAGACTCAAAATGCTCCATTGATGGAGTGCAAGTCCTGAGGTAGATGGTTCCAGAGTCTGGGTGCAAAACAGAAATGGTCCGGTCACCCCATTGTTTGTAGTTGGACTTTGGGAAAGACAGTAGAAAAGTTTTGGATGATCTCAGTGTTCTCCTATATTCACGAACAGCTACAAGATCAGTCAGATATAGTGGGGCAAGACCATTCAGAGCTTTAGAAGTGATTTTTTTTTATATTTAATTCTAAAATTGACTGGAAGCCAGTGGAGAGAAAATGAAACAGGGGTAATGTGTTCACGTCTGGAGGTGTTGGTTAAGAGTCGAGCAGCAGCATTTTGGACCAGTTGGAGGCGTCTAATGGAGGATTGGGAGATTCCTGCATCTAGGGAATTGCAGTAGTCGAGCCTTGAGGTGATAAAAGCATGAATGGCCTTTTCCAAATCCGAACGATTTAAAAAAGGCTTAACTTTGGATAAAAGACGTAACTGATAAAAACAGGCCTTGACTACAGACGCTATTTGTTTATCAAGTTTTAAGTCCTTGTCAAATGTCACCCCCAAGTTTTTAACTGTGGGTCTGAACTTGGATGTCAGAGCACCAAAGTTACAGGGAGAACCATCACCGAAGAAGATGCATTCTGTCTTTCCTTCGTTTAAAAACAAAGAAATACAATGAAGCCAATGTTTAATGTCGACAATGCAATCAGTAAAAGGTGTGAGAAGGTGACAAGCACAAGACAACCTCAAGCAAATCCACAATGTCCCTCCTACTAATTCTGTCAAGTTCTGGTAATAATGTTCATTGAGTCATTGAGACATCCTCTAAGTCTAGCGACCTTTCTCTTATTGCGCTGACCGTTGGATGTAACAACTGTCTGAACACACCATCACTTGGTTCTAACAAGGTCCTCTGGACGTATTATTCTTTGTTGAAAAGTTTCATCTTTAATCCAAGAGACTTCTACAGTCTTAGATGTAATTCCTCAGACTGAAGAGGTCTTTTGGATAAAATATTAAATGTTTCAGGAATCCATCCAGGAGACCTGACTCAACCTTGTTAGAGTCATCTACCTGGATTACTGAGCACACAATCACTTGATGTCACCACTTATGATGTCTGACGTGGACACACAGCTCTGTTCAAAGTCTATCATTTATACCATACCATACCATACCATTTTATTTATAAAGCACTTTCAACAGGAACAAGTCCACACCAAAGTGCTGGACAAACAAACACGCAACAGGCAACACAGACAATGAAGTACAACACGAAAAACATAAAAACATTGCAGATCATAAATAAAACGATCCAATACAAATCAGCTGGCATTGAAAGCGATGGAGTAGTAGTGAGTTTTTAACCGGGATTTGAAAACCGAGAGGGAGGGGGCCTGTTTGATGAGCAGCGGTAACTCGTTCCAGAGTCTTGGGCCTGCTACAGAGAACGCCCTGTCACCTCTGCGCTTAAGGCGAGTTTCTGGAACTATTAAGAGTACCCGATCCTCTGACCTCAAATGGGTGTACTTTTATACACCCATCACTCATCTGCGTGTGAGCCAAATTATGTCTGGACTCTTCTGCCTGGGTGCTGAACTTTTTTGTCGGTCAGACAATGGATCACTTCTGAGTTAAGGTGCACTGTACTGCTGTAGATGGCTCATACTGTTGTTCAGTCCCTCTTGCTCCATCTTTATGTGGCATCAGTAAATGGATGGGATAAGTAGGCAGACGCCCGGAAGGCCTCTGGTCCTGACAACATACCTGGTCGTGTGCTGAAGGACTGTGCAGGGGAACTTGCAACGGTTTTCACGGACATCTTTAACATCTCACTGAGCCAGGCCATCGTCCCCACCTGTTTCAAAGCCACCACCATCATCCCTGTCCCAAAGAAGGCAACGCCCGCATGCCTCAATGACTATCGCCCAGTAGCACTCACCCCCATCCTGATGAAGTGCTTTGAACGGCTAGTCATGAAAAGCATCACATCTGTCCTCCCTGCCTCCCTGGATCCCTTCCAATTTGCATACCGACCTAATCGCTCAACCGACGATGCCATCTCCTCTGCCCTCCACACAGCTCTCACACATCTGGACACGAAGGACTCTTATGTTAGAATGCTGTTCATCGACTTCAGCTCGGCATTCAACACCATCATCCCCCAACAGCTCATCCTTAAACTGGACAGTCTGGGGCTGAACACCTCAATGTGTAACTGGCTGCTAGACTTCCTGACCGGGAGACCACAGACAGTACGGATCGGGAGTAACACATCTAGCACCATCACATTGAACACAGGGGCCCCACAAGGATGTGTGCTGAGCCCCCTTCTATTCACCCTGCTAACACACGACTGCACACCATCGTACAGCTCCAACCACTTCATCAAGTTTGCGGACGACACAACAGTGGTAGGTCTCATCAGCAACAACGATGAGACGGACTACAGGAACGAGGTGAGCCGCTTGGCCTTGTGGTGCGGACACAACAATCTCACTCTCAACGTGGAGAAGACAAAGGAGATTGTCGTGGACTTCAGGAAGAGGGATGCACAACATGCCCCTCTGACCATCAACAGCACCGCAGTGGAGAGAGTGGACAGCACCAAGTTCCTGGGAGTGCACGTCTCAAAGGACCTGTCCTGGAGCAGGAACACTGCAGCACTGGCCAAGAAGGCTCACCAGCGCCTCTACTTTCTCCGCAAGCTGAAAAGGGCTGGAGCTTCAACCCCCATCATGTGCACCTTCTACAGGGGTGCCATAGAAAGTGTCCTGACCAGCTGCATCACGGTGTGGTTTGGTGCATGCACTGCATCATGCCGCAAGAGCCTCCAGCGCATCGTGAGAGCAGCTGAGAAGATCGTCGGCACCTCCTTGCCCTCACTGCAGGACTTACACAGCAAACGCCTCACTCGGAAAGCCCTCTGCATGGCAGGTGATCCCACACACCCACTACACAGCTGCTTCAGACTGCTGCCATCAGGGAGGAGACTGAGGAGTCTCCAGGCTCGAACCAGCAGACTGAGAGACAGCTCTGTTCATCAGGCAGTCAGGATGCTAAACACTCTGCCTGCTCTGCCTCCCCTCCCATTTGAACTGCCTTAACACAAAAAACTTTCTCACACATTACCACACAACACAAAGATTTTAACACTGGACTCTGTGTCATCAAACGGGTTATTCACTAAACTCTCGGTCATGTGCTCATTCAGTTTGCACTACTTCTCATATTTGCACTAATGTTTGTATTACATTACTGCCTATAGTCATACTACTGTTTACATTCACTGTTTACATTTATTAATACGGTTTACATTTATTACTACTGCTTTACATTTATTACTACTGTTTACATTTACACTACTTTTATCTACACTACTGCTGATACATATACAGCATTCTCTGACTAGCCTTATCTAAGGATGCCAAATGTGCCTTATGTGCCTTACTGCATATGCCACTTTGCCTATATACCAACATCAAATACCTCATACATATACTGTGTACATTAACTTATATGCTGCTGTGCCACTCTTTGCAAATGTCAATGCTAGAACCTTCAGTTTATTTTATAGATATACTTTTTATACTACTATGCAAAAACTCAGGACAGTACAGGTAGTCCCCGATTTACGAGCGCTCTGATCTGCGAGGTTCCAGACTTACGAGCTGCACATTTTTGGAAAAAACGAAAAAAATACTGAGTTTTCATGTGTTTTTTCACTTCAGTTAGCAAGTTAAGCATATAAACACACGTTTCCGATCATTTTTATGCACTCAAAAGTAGTTTTTAGATGAAAATAGAGTGTTTTTAGGTGCGCTAGCGAAAACCGTTCCAATTTACGAGCGGATTTCCGGTTTTACGAGCGAAATGGCGGCCGTTCCAAATTACGAGATTTCCGGTTTACGAGCGCCTCGTTGTAACGGAACTCGCTCGTAAATCGGGGACTACCTGTATTACACTTTTATTATTTCATTTTATGCTTATGTTCATTGGGTGTTTGGTGTTTTAGGGGTGTTTGGTGTTTCAGTGTTGGTGTAAATTTTCATACTTTTATACTACTATGAAAAAACTCAGGACAGTGTTACACTTTTACTATTTTATGCTTATGTTTATTAAATGTTTTAGTGTTTAGTGTTTAGATGGTTACTGTTGCACCGAGGGACTGAGAGAAACGCAATTTCAATCCAGTGTATGTCCTGTACATATTGCAGTTCTGACAATAAAGTTGACTTTGACTTTGACAGAGGGCTTTTTAGGTATTGGAAAAGTCTGTCTGGCTCAAAGAAGAACGCTGCATAGTCTCAGCCGTCTGATCCTTTTTTCCTTCCTTTTGAAAACCAAACATTTCTATAAAGTTGGTTTTTATGTCCCAGAAGAGTGAAGATGATAATTTTGGGATATATGCATTACAGTGCAATAGAAACAATTTATGCTTTGGTTCAAACAGTGCACAAATGTATTTAAAAACTAGACAGTGTCTTAAACCAGTCCAAAAGTGTAAAGAACCACTGTCTCCGTATGTTGTAGAGCTGCAAGTAATGAGTAAATCAGGCTTCATTCTTCAAATAATATTTCTTTAAATCAACGAAATATGAAGTATAACGTAATCACTGCTCTTATATTGAACTTCAACTTTGCAACATTTGTTGAAATGAGAACTGATGGTGTGGTTAAAAAAAATGAAAACAATAGTTGACTTGAATGAAGAAAGAATGCTTACAAAAATATTCTGTTTTCTCTGAGTCTGTTACACTCCTGTCTGAGATGCTAATTTAGTAACTGATCCTAAAATGCTGCACCGGTGTATGTATGTGTGTGTGTCTGGGGTTACAGCCCCTCTTGTTCTGAATCAGGGATGTGGAAGAAGAGGAATGTCGACTGGGACAGAAAGAGACACAGGACAAGATTCCAGACAGAGAAGTAAAAATAACAGCAGCAAAGGTTTTAATGCTCTAACAATTAAATTCTAACAATTCTTTCATCCTTTTTTATTTACTATCATTTGTTTATTACTGTTTGAGTAACTATTCCGAAACCAGTGGCGGGCCATGCATTTCACACCTAGGCCTTCAGTCGTGCTCCGTCTGAATCAATCCAACCCTCAATAACTATT
Organism: Garcialebias charrua; assembly: GCA_038048925.1. Classification (NCBI taxonomy): domain Eukaryota; kingdom Metazoa; phylum Chordata; class Actinopteri; order Cyprinodontiformes; family Rivulidae; genus Garcialebias; species Garcialebias charrua. Next base: position 4,271 of record JBBPBX010061892.1, on the reverse strand, counting down.
TCCCCCATATTTTTAGACCAATTTTTGGCTGAGATATGACCGTTCCCATTCATTCTGACTGAAAAAATGGAGCAGTACCACTTTCGGCCGCTAGGGTCCACCGAGCGTTCCCAGCTCATGTGTCCGACAGCAGCCTCCTCTGCTCGGACTCACACTGTCGCAGCACGGCCTCCTGCTCTCTGGAGCTCTGAATACCTGTTACCTCAGGAGTTGGCAGAACTCTTCACCAGCGACACAGAGGATGAAGAATTCAATGGGTTTGAATAAAAATAATTTAATAAATAGGTGTTTCTGTCATCATTATGGGCAGGTGAGCGTGCAGTAATTTTAAAGCTGCTTTATTTCGTCGGCTTAATTTTACCATGTTTTAACAATCAAAGTGCATTTATTAAGAAAAGTTCAGCTGAGACACACTTTTACTATAATGTTAGCAAACAAATATATTTTTTAAGGTGTTTATGTTGTAAAATTTTAAAGAGATTAAGGTTTCGCAGCACGCGCGCGCACGTTTGGAAGACCCGACAAGCGAAACTATTTAAATCCAGCGGATTTGACCATTATATTAATTTATTAAAGAAAAGTTCAGCTCAGACACATCTTTGCTATAATTTTCAGCAAACAAATACTGTATATTTTTTAAGGTGGTTATGTAGTAAAATTCGAAAGAGATGAAGTTTTTCACAGCACGCGTGCACGTGAAGACCGGTCAAAGCGAAACTATTTAAATCCAGCTGATTTGACAATTAATTTTTAAAGGAAAAGTTCAGCTGAGACACACTTTTACTATAATGTCAGCAAACAAATATATTTTTTAAGGTGTTTATCTTGTTAAATTTTAAAGACATGCACAGTGCACACGCTTGACACAGCAAAACTCTTTTTTAAATCCAGCTGATTTGCAATATTATTTAGGAATATAGCAACATTTTACTCACCAAAAATCCTGATTATTTGTACACAAAATCCATCCAGCTATTAAATCAACACAACAATATCTTTGCTTGTGCAGCTCGCTATTGATGCAGTTTGCTAGCTCTGGCTACACTCTTTGACTATCCAATCAAAGCGAGTGAATACGCTGACGTTTCTGTATGGCGTACGGAAAACGTCAGTGTAAGCTAGAGGGCCCTGGTGTCACCAACTCAAAATCTGATTGGTTAAAGCAACAGTTTGATCGACATTTATTTTATGCTACAGGGCTTGCAGGACTGATTGTGAAGGCCTCCAGGCAGATTTCTTTGACCCTGGCAACAAATAGTGGCTGAAATGTGATTGGTTAAATGCTTAAATATGATAATACACATCTGGAAGCAGCGCAACCAGGGGGGTAGCAATGAAAGGAAGCGGACAGACCATTTGGAATTATTTAATATGTATTCATGGACAAAATATAATAAAAATAAAATTCTAATTTTCAATTTTCAATAAAAAATTTAAATCATTTTAGGCCAGCAGAGAAGGCCTTGCAGGCCTTGACGGCACACCACTGTCCGAAACAGAATTGATTAATTTTCTGTTTTTCTCGAGAGCATGGACACATACTCTCCTCGCTTTGCTGTCTTTACTTCTTCTGTAGTCTATGTTTGTATAATTGCTAATATTAACATTTTCCTTTGTCTTTTGTCCTATAGAAACTAAACCAGCCATCATATATTTGTCTATACTGTATTGCTTTCCTGTTCTTTCTAACCCAAGTCAGTCGACGCAGATCAGGCCCATCCTGAGCCTGGCTCTGCTGGAGGTTTCTTCCTGTTAAAAACCAGTTGCTTCTTTCCACTGTCACCAGTGTGCTGCTCAGGATGGGAAGTTGCAAACAAGTGAGGGTTCAGCACAACCTGCTAGCTCAATGAGCAGCAGGAGTCAGGATAAGCTTAATAATAATGTGCAAAACATTCCTAAAAGAGAGTTTTTAGTGCGTGGAAGAGGAAGGTCCAAGTCCCTGACCCTTGCCTGCCACTCAGCTCACATTGCACCTGACCTTGAGCTCTCTCCCCACAGGTGACTTCCTTGTTCCAGGTGAGTTCATTGGTTCACTGGGATGTTGTTTCATTAAGGTTTTTGTATCACTGTTTGGTGAAAAGCTTCCTTCAGGACCGGGTGGAGATTTTGACCCAAGAAGAGGAGTTTGTATCTGACAGTCATGTTTAGGACTTTTGGCAGGACGGAGAAGATGGAGCAACAGATTTGTCTGAAGTGATGAGAGTATTGTTTTAATCTATGGTGGTAATGAGGAACTGGGATGACTAACAAAACTTTTGATATACTGGTCTATTTACAACCTAACTGACTGTACTGTACTTCGTACAATCCAATCCATTGGATTGTACTTCCAGCATTAATGCGAGTAGCGGCCACTCTAGTAGATCCATCGTGTTTTTACCTTTACTTTTTTATTTATTTATTTATTCATTTTAAAATACAACACACACAAAAAAATGATCACAATTGTGACAATACAATATCAAGAAATAAAATGAAGGGTGGCAGAATGAGGAGAAAATCTTTTGATATCTGCTCCCATTTTTCAAACAGTTAGTTCAAACAGACAAAGTAAAATCATCAAACAAGTAACAGAATAGAAAATAAATCATAATTATCAAATTACAAAATGACACGCAAAAAACTAATTCATATATATTTCTGTAATAATTTGGTTTTGATTAATTTCTTAAATGTAAATAATGAAGTGGCATTTTTAATTTCAGTATCCAAATAATTCCACAAACCAATTCCCTGAATGGAGCTTGACCGACCCCTCGAACTTGTTCTGTATTTAGGTTTAACAAAAATGTCTTCTCCCTTTAAATTATAACAGCTTTGACGTTTAACAAAAAGTATTTGGATATTACATGGTAATTCTTGTTTATGGGCTCTATACATGACTGACAAAATATTATAATCCACCAAGTCACTGAATTTTAGCAACTTCAATTGATGAAACAATGTGCTGGATGGGTGACAATAATTTTTTCTGGTAATTATTCTTATAGCTCTTTTCTGTAACAAAAAAACAGGTTCCGTGAAAGTTTTACATGCTTTACCCCAGATGTCGATACAATAAATTATATGTGGAACAATAATTGTGTTGTACAACAAGTACAGTGCTTTGTCATTTAACAGGTTCCTGACTTTATACAGAACAGCAATAGATCTCGCTATCTTTGTCTTTACTGAATTTATATGAAGTTTCCACGTCAGTTTGTCGTCAATGATGACACCCAGAAATTTCACCTCACTAACACGACAGATCTCAACATCGTCAATCATAAATGGAATATCAACAGTAGTTTTTTTTTTACCAAATATCATATATTTAGTTTTATCTAAATTAAATGACAATTTATTTATATTAAACCAATTTTGTATTTTTACCAATTCTATCTTCATAAATTCAAAGATCTGTGTAATATCATGACCACAACAAAAAAAGTTGTATCATCAGCAAAAAGGATACATTTGAGAAGTACTGAAACCTTAACCAAGTCATTAATATACAAAATAAATAATTTAGGTCCAATGATAGAACCCTGAGGGACTCCACATGTAATATTACAGAGGTTGGATCTTACATCATTGATTTGTACAAATTGTGTCCTGTTACTGAGATTGCTAGTAACCCACTGCAATGCTGGTCCTCTCACACCGTAATTACTCAACTTGTCTATGAGAATGATTTACTTTATATTCTTTTTTTTACTCTCTACTACTAGACACGTCTGGCATGCATATTATTGTATCCTACGAACATGCATATTTTACTGTGGGGCAGCAGAGATGATCTTGTTTACTGGTACTATTGGGAACAACAGCTTCCCCTCCGACCAAAGGGACGAAATGGCATTTTTTTATCCACAGTATTCTTGGGGGTGTCACTGTAGAAGCGAATGTGCATTGTACTTCCTGTCCGACACCGGAAGTGCCTTTATTCCATAGGCGGAGTATGTATCGCGGGTGTTTTTGAAAGTTATTTTCATTCATTTTATCGGAGCAAACACAGCTTTTGTTTAAACGGAACGTTTACTGAAATGTCCTACCGGGGTTCAGGTACCTGCTGTGCTGTTCGCGGCTGCACCAACAACCGGACCAAGCTAAATCTTTGGCTAAAACAACAGTGTTTTCAACACGGACCCAAAACAAAGAAAGAGTGTTCCTGCATCCTACTCTATGGCTGTGTCTGCGCGATCAGGTAACATCTGTAATTTCTTTTTATTCAGGGAGGGTTTATTAATGAGAGTTTTGGATGATTTACTGTCTTAAAATGATATATGTCA
>JBBPBX010061890.1:0-11324 GCA_038048925.1 Garcialebias charrua | reverse complement strand
TATATATATTGTAACGAATAATGTGGGGTAAGGTATTTAAACACTTACTGGGCCACCATTATTGTAGAGATATAGGAGTTATTAGTCAGTTTACTGACTTCCCTATATTTTAGATGCGCAGGTCTGAGCAGAGTTTATCTGCACAAACATGCCACCAATTCGCGAGTTCTTCCTTTTTCCGGTACTAAATTGCTTTTACTGTAATTAGCCAGAAATGTAACTTCACAAGAGACTTCAACTTATGTTGGTCTACCAGAAAATAGACCTTTTATTGAAACTATCACAAAAATTACATTAAACATTTGTATCGATATTAGCTCTGATTTAATAACTACGTTGACAAGAATTCAAATTAAAACAAACAGACAGTTAGGAACTTAAACTGTTGGTACATTTACTTGACAGATTAAAAGCTTATGAAAAATAAGAAATAGGAGGAAGAAATAAAGTGAAAGCTAAGTTAACCGAAGTTGATTATTTTGAGCAGACAGGGTGGCACTTTTTCCCCACCCGAGCAGATTGCTGGGCTCCCGCACGTTCAAGCACACCACGACTCGTTACCTGTTGACGGTTCGTCTCTTGGAGATAAGAGTGGAGAAGTGTCTGGACTCAACACGTGGATGAGTTTGTCCAACGGCCGTCCAGTTGGAACTTCAGCGTGTGTGGCTGATTCACGATACGAGGAAACTCGCCTCCCTCGGCAGGGAACAAAGGTCAAGCGCGCTGACTGACTTTCAAAATAAAACTTCCGAAAACAAATTCTTTCAGAAATGAGTGTTTCGAGGCACAGCAAGGCTTTGCCGTGACTCCAGCTGAGACGTGGGTCGATTTGACACAATGACCGGAGCGTCTCCAGCTTTCCCAGAGGAGAGAAGCAGGTTGTGACTAGTTCTCTCCAAAAAGCACTAAAGAAAAATGCAGGAAATGACCTTTATATGGGAGGCGGGGTCTGACCCACCTCCTTAATGACTACTGGCTGGTTTTAACAAAATAAGAGATGGGTTTTCATCTCATAGGCAGAATGGTCTCTGAAGGACAACAGGAAAACTGTTTACATAAACGGCCAGATGGACTGGCCTGTGAGCACAGAGAATATTATGGCTAACTTCATAGACAAAACAGAGAAGGAAGTGAACAGCCTTTACGTTTACCCTGAACTGTGTCTTAGAATCAGAGCCTGCTTGCTCTGCAGAAATAAAACCAGAAAGGTCAAACTCATGCAAGTAACAGATCATCATTAAAATGACAAAATATACTGTAGATCAATTCTGAATTAACACACATTAAAAAGAAAGTTCAATCTGATTAATTAGTGTCCATTAATTCATAATAATTGTTAACCAAAATAGTGTCCACTCGTCTCCTTGAGGGCTTCAAGAAGGTGTAACACTTAGAGTTTCAAAGAGATGCAGAGAGGTGTACTTGGAGGTCAAGCCTACAATATCAGAGATTAGGTGTATCACTACAGTCCCCCTTTTTGGAAGTCATCGCCTGTCCTTGGAGATGAGTTCCAACACGAAAGGATACCACCGAATGTCTCTGACCTCTATGTAATCCAGCAAGTGGAAAAAAAAAAAAAAAAAGTTCAAAATTATACTCCCATAATGTTTTTGGAAATTCCATACTGTTCGTAGGTAATCCCATTGCGGTAAGCTTTCAATCCTTTGGAAAACATAGTCTGTTAACCCATGGAAAACTGAGTCTGTGATCCCTTGGAAACAAAGTCTTATAATCCACAACGGTACTTCCACAACGATGGGGGTTAGTGATTTCATCAGCAAGAATGGATTTTAATCAGCATGTAGAGGGGATCCCTCGATTGAAGCAGAGGAGGCGGCCCTTGGATGAAGGTTGAAGACCAACGTTGGATCAGCAGGTCCCCACATCGAAGGTTGCAGGCTGGATGGCTTCCAGTCGGTGCCACCCTGGTTCAATGTGTCATGCAATTATGTGGTTTTAGGTGGGCTTATGATAGGGATTCTACATTAAGCCTTACCTATATGCACCTGGTATGTAAGCTATCATGGATTAGATCAGCTACAATTACCAATTAAGGGGTGGATCAATGCTGTAAAAATCAGATATAGGGATCTATACCTATAGAAATGTGGAGGGCTTCTGTAACGAAGGCCTCTTCTTTCAAACTATTCCTCCATTCATTATTTAGTTTAGGTTAAACTAAAATAAAAAAATGAAATCTAGTTTGGTCTAAATGTCTGTTGTCTTTTAGACGAACGACGCAAGATTTGGTATTCCCTATAAATTTTGAAGTCTATGGCGAGACTCATCAAAATGAATAGATCTAGAATAGAAACGAACGAATCGGTTCTACCTAAATGATTGGGAGATCAGTGTAGATTATTCATTCATTCATTCAACCTTTATTTAGTCAGGTAAATCTTTTGAACCTCATGGGCTCATTTACGAAAGCGACCTGCTAAAACTAAAGAACAATGAACAGCAGTGGTAGAATTTCCTTAAACAATAAACAATAAACAAACAAACAATAAACAATAGAAAACAAAAGAGAGAAAAAAAACAAAAGAAAGTTTTTTTTTTTTTTTAACAAAGTATCAAAAAACTAGCAAAACATTATAAGGTAGACGTATAAAATCAAAGACAGGAACAAATCTGCATTGGTTTTTGCCAGGATTCCAACAGATTCTGAAAACCATTTAGAGAAGTCAAGGTCGAGAGCTTCAGATCTTTTTGTAAGATATTCCATGAAGCAGGAGCGGAGTAGGAGAAGGCCCTTTTTCCAAGTTCAGTCCTCACTGACGGAACACTGCAGGTAATCATGTCCTGAGAGCGCACACTGTAGCTGCACTCACGCAAAGACATGTAGGAGGAGATGTATGAGGGCAGCAGACCAAGAAGTGATTTAAAGATGAAAATGTACCAGTGGAAGAGTCTGCGTGAGGTTAATGATGTCCAGTTAACCAGTGAATACAGGGTGCAGTGGTGGGTACGATAATCACAACCAGTTATGAATCTTAGTGCACCATGATAGACAACATCCAACATCCGCAGGGTGCTTGTAGGAGCATTCATGTAGAGAATGTCACCGTAATCAATGGAGGGAAGGAAAGTCACAGACACAAGGCGTTTCCTGACATTCAGTGATAGACATGATCTGTTTCTGAAAAAGAAACCCAGTTTAACTTTCAGTTTCTTTACTAGGTTTTCCACGTGGAGTTTAAAAGAGAGATGTGAATCAATCAGGATACCCAGATATTTATAGGAATCAACAAACTCAATAGAGACACCATTTGAAGATAAAATCAGAGGAAGATCTGCTGGGACCGACTTCCTATTTGAAAAAAACATCCCTTTTGTTTTATCAGCATTTAGGACAAGTTTGAGACGGAACAAATCTGACTGGATGATGTCAAAAGCGGATTGCAGTAACTGGAAAGCCTTAGCAACTGTTTTAGCTCGGCAGTAAACAACTGTATCATCAGCATAGAAATGTAAGGATGCATCAGGGATGCAGTGACCTACATTAGCTATGTAGATTGTAAAGAGAGTGGGTCCTAAAACTGAGCCTTGTGGTACACCATTTTTAACTGTTAAATAGCTGGAAGAAGTACCGTTATGTTGAACACATTGCCTCCGATTGGAAAGATAGTTAGAAAACCAACCGATGGTGTGATCAGAGAAACCGATTTCTGAGAGCTTATGACACAAGATGTTATGATCCACAGTGTCAAAAGCTTTAGACAGGTCTAAGAAAAGTGCAGCACAATAATTCTTAGCATCCAATGCTTCAACAACATCATTCAGAACCTTCAGAGAAGCAGTTGTTGTGCTATGTTTTTTCCTGAAACCAGATTGATGAAGAGGTAAGATATTAAATGAGTCCAGATAATTTTTGATCTGAGAGTTTATCAGTTTTTCTAGAACCTTGGCTAAGATGCAAAGTTTAGAGATCGGTCGATAATTGTTCAGTGAGGTGGGGTCACCTCCCTTCAGCAAAGGAAGAACAAATGCTGTTTTCCAAGCATCCGGAATGGTGTTTTGGCTTATGGACAGATTAAAGATGTGGGTCACAGGGACTGTGATGATATGAGCAGCCAGCCTTAAGAAGTAAGGTGGAAGTTCATCTGGACCTGCAGATTTTTTTGGATCAAGATCATTTAACAGTTTATTTACCTCACTGACTGAGAACGGAGAAAAAGAGAAGGTGTGATTAACAGATGGTTGACTTGTAGGAGGGATTTGATTTGTAGAAGTTTGATTATTAGATAAAGTGGCTGATTTTCCGTTTGTAACTGTGTCAAATAATGAACTAGAAGCAACAAAATGTTTATTGAAACAGTTCAGGATCTCGTGCTTATTTGACACAGGAACAGAGTCAACAAGAAATTGTGATGGGAGGTCAGATGATTGGGGGGTGCCTGAGAGAGATTTAATGGTTTTCCAGAATTTTTTTGGATCATTTAGATTTTTGGAGGTCTGAGATAAGAAGTAGTTACGTTTTGCGGCTTTGATGGCAGTTGTGCATTTATTCCTTAGCTGCCGAAATTTCAACCAATCAGTGTCTGAGTGTGATTTTCTTGCTGCGGCCCAAAGATGATCTCTCCAGTGTAGGAGATCAGCTAGTTCAGGAGTAAACCAGGGGCTGTCACGGCCCTTTATCCTGAACTGCCGGAAAGGTGCGTGTTTGTTTACAAAGAGAATGAAACTATTATGAAAATAGTTCCAAGCGGTGTTCACGTCATTGAATTGTAGGATATGTTGCCAATCAAAGTGGGATAGATCCCAAAGGAATGACTGTTCACAGAAACGTTTCAAATCCCTTTTTTGAATTATTCTGGGCTTAGCAGGTGGAAGTTTAGTAGATCTAAGAGCTGCTATTACGGAATGATCACTCAAAACGTTAGCAAATACACCTATACCAGGAAATTTGTGAGGAGCATTTGTGAAAAACAGATCTAAGGTAGAAGATTTTTCAGGACATTTTATGTTTGGTCTGGTGGGAGAATCGATAAGTTGTGTTAGATTGAGAGATAGGCAACATTCCTTGAATTTATCACAGAGGGGGGTCGACTCATTCCAATCAATGTTGAAATCTCCAGCCATAACAATCTCATTGTGTTTTAAATTTCCTATGAATTCAGTCAGGGAAGACAGAGCTTCAAGTGTTGCGGAGGGGGGACGATAACATCCAACAACAGTTAAGGGCTGACCTCCTTTCAAAGTGATGTTCACAGCTAAAGCCTCAAACTGGTTTGCGATTGTTTTTTTAGATGCAATCCTGGCAGCCAAAGAATCTCTGATGTAAATAGCGACTCCACCTCCCCTTGTATTACGATCACAACGATAGATCTTAAATTCATTGATTGCCAGGTCATTTTTCAAAACAGATTTTTTAAGCCAAGTTTCAGAGATAACGATCACATCTGCCCCAGAAGAAGTGATTAGGATTTTCAATTCATCAAGTTTTTTTAGAAGGCTACGAGCGTTTACATGCAGAAAACGGAGACCTGAAATATTTTTAAACTCATTAGGTGTACAGTAGTTAGTGATTGGCCCTGGGTTTGGCTGAATCCCTGAGATCAATAACAACATTAATATCAGGCATTTACTTGACTTCTTTGTCAGTGATGTGTAATTACAGGAGTTAACAGTGTGACATTTTGCCCCCATAATTGAACCATGTGAAACGTTGATGAAGACACGATCATTCAGAGCCCAAAAACAATGAAAGTCGCTGTGATGGGCAGATCCAGATGAGTTGATAAGATTCAGTGATTCCAGGTAGTCTGAGAACTGAAAATAAGGACAGTAATATGAATGATGCAGAAAAGTTTCAGAGCATGAGGCATCACAAATTAAATGGGCAAACAAATCCGTTGTGAAGGACCAACTGTAGCTTGTATTGTCCCAACTGTAGTTTGTATTGGGCTGAGGAGGGCACCAGCCCCCCTGTGAAGATGAATTGAAGCGGCCATGGTCCGCTGGACCCAGAATCAACAGGTAGAAACAGATAATTTGCAACAAATAGATTGCGCTGCCAGGAAGACTTGAAATTGAAGACATGATCCCAGCCTGTTTCAGGTCAGCAGGGAGCAATCAGATCAGCTGCACTTCAAAGCAGCCGCGTGTCCCTCTGATCTGATCCAGCTGCTGTTCTGTGCTCCTGCGCTCGGAGAGCTCGGAGTACCTTATAGTACCTGGACCAGCTTTGGTCCAATTCGATAAACGGGTCAGTTAGATGATAAAAATACTCAGAGAGACCAGAGGTGCTGCCGCTCGTTAGTTCGCCGGAACCGGAAATGATGATTATAGTACCTTAAGTAGTATTAATCTACAATGACTCATCAAAGATTGAGATCTTTAACAAAATGAACAGCATGTTGGCATAGTTAAATCCATTTAAGTCTTCAACTAATCAACAATCAAAACCTCTTTTGGCTGGGAGTGTTCAGAAAACAATAACAACTTCAATAACAACAAAAGTAGCAATCAAGCAACTAAAAACAACGTTTCACTACAACAAACTCACTCTGGTCGTCAGATTCCAACGTGTCACACACAAGAAAAACAGTTCTTAGCTTTATAACCGATGTCAATTAAATCCTGCAGATTTAAACGGTTGTTAAGGTTAGTTTTTGTTGTGGGTTTTATGCTTAGCGTTTCTAAGTTCTAGTTGGAACGGTTTCTTTTCGCAACTAGTATAGTTTAAACTGTTTAGTTTATTTACTATCCTGTGCTTGGACAACCTTATTTTCCCATGAAGTCTTTGAGTTTGCGAGATCTTTGTCATTTTAGAGTCAGAGTCAGAGAGTCAGAGAGTCTTTATTGTCATTTGCACCGCATGTGGTACATGAGATGAAAACGAGATTATGTACACGAGGTCCCAGTTACATCCAACAACAAATGAAAGAGAAAAACAGTAATAACATCTAGAACTAACTAAGAAAAACATCAACTAGTAATACACAGCAGCACGAACATGAGTTTGTATGAGCAGATGGTCACAGATGAACACAGATGAATACAGCAACAAGAAAACAGATCAGCATCAGTATGATGTGATATTTTGCAGTGTTTATTTTTTATTTTATTTTTATTTATTCATGAGTCTAACAGCCTCAGGGTAGAAGCTGTTCCTCAGTCTAGTGGTTCTACACTTGATGCTCCTCAACCTCCGTCCTGAGGGGAGTGGGGCAAAGAGTGAGTGTGCTGGATGAGTGAGGTCTTTCATGATGCAGGTGGCTCTTTTCCTGCATCTGGAGGTGTAAATGTCTGTGATGGTGGGGAGACTGACTCCAACAGACTTCTGTGCAGCCTTCACCACTCTCTGCAGAGCTTTCCTCTCTTCAACTGTGCAGCCTCCATGCCACACGTTGATGCTGGAGCACAGGATGCTCTCCACTGCACACCTGTAGAAGGAGGTGAGGACTGGGCTGCTCAGACCAGCTCGTCTCAGCCGTCTGAGGAAGTAGAGTCTCTGATGACCTTTCTTGATCAGGCTGGTGGTGTTGTTGCTCCAGCTGAGGTTATCATTCATGTGTACACCCAAGTATTTGTAGCTGGAGACCACTTCCACTGCAGACCCACCTATTTTCAGTGGGGCATGGGTGTGTTTGTTCCTTCTGAAGTCCACAATCATCTCCTTTGTCTTCTTCACATTCATGTGAAGATTGTTCTCTTTGCACCAGCTCTCCAGGTGTTCCACCTCCTGTCTGTAGCTGGACTCATCATTGTTTGTAATGCATCCCACCACCGCTGTATCATCTGCAAACTTAACAATATGACAGCCTGGAAGTGTGGCTGTACAATCATATGTGAGCAGAGTGAACAGAAGGGGGCTCAGCACACATCCCTGAGGAGAGCCAGTGCTGAGGGTTATGGTGGAGGAGGAGAAGTTGTGGATCTTCACGGACTGTGGTCTATCTGTTAAGAAGTCTAGTATCCAGTTACAAATAGAGGGGCTTAGTCCAAGTGTAGATAGTTTGTCTATCAGAGTTTGGGGGATCATGGTGTTGAAGGCAGATGTGAAGTCCACAAAGAGCAGACGCACGTATGAGTCTTTCTGATCCAGGTGGGTGAGAGCAGTGTGGACCACGGAAGAAATGGCGTCCTCTGTTGATCGGTTCTCACGGTATGCGTATTGATGAGGGTCCTCATTGATGTTGACGGTTGCCTTGATGTGGGACATGACCAGTTTCTCAAAACATTTAGCGACTATCGGGGTGAGGGCCACCGGTCTATAGTCATTCAGACCAGTCACTGTGGAGCTCTTTGGGACTGGGATGATGGTCGCGGTCTTCAGGCAGGTGGGAACTAACTCCAGTGCAAGTGAGGTGGTGAAGATGTCAGCCAGCACCTCACAGAGCTGGTCCGCACATTCCTTCAGAACTTTCCCTGGGATGTTGTCTGGTCCGGTTGCTTTATGAGGATTAATCTTTCTGAGACTGCCTCTCACTTCTGCTGCGGACACCCTGAGATGCTCTTCATCTGGTGATGAGGTGAGTCTGGTGCTAGCAGGTCTGTTTGGATCATCAAAACGTGCATAAAACTTATTGAGGGCATCAGGCAGAGATGGGTCCCTGGGGCATTGTTTGTTTTTGCCTTTGTAATCTGTTATGCATTTAATACCCTTCCACATGCTCCGTGGGTCTTGTGAGGTGAACTGTCCCTCGATCCTCTGTGCATACGTGGCCTTGGCCTTCTTAATGCCATCCTTCAGTTCATTCCTGCTCTTTCTCAGTTCCACTTTATCTCCTGACTTGAATGCAGTGTCTCTGGCTGCTAGTAAGGCGTGAACTTCTTTATTTAACCAGGGTTTCCGGTTCGGGTAGGATTTCACATATTTTTTTATGGAAACATTCTCAGAGCATGTACTGATGTAACCCAGGACTGAGGAAGCGTACAGTTCCATGTCCACTGAACTTCCATCAGTGGCCGCTTCCCTGAAAACAGACCAGTTTGTCCTCTCAAAACAGTCTCTCAACAAGGGGGAACTATCTTGAGGCCAGATTGTTATTTGTCTTTGTTCCGGCTTGGACCGCCTGAGTGGAGGGAGTTCTCTTGGCGCCAGGATCAGAGACTCGTGGTCGGAAGATCCGAGCGCTGGGCGTGTCTTCGCCGTGTACGCCCCCTTTACATTTGTGAAGACTTGGTCGAGCGTTTTATCTCCTCTCGTAGCTGTGAAGACGTTCTTATTGAAGGCTGGGAGGGAGACTTGAAGATCAACGTGATTGACGTCCCCGCAAACAATGAAAAGCCCCTCAGGATATTTACACTGCAGCGAGGTGAGTAAGTCATGAATCTCTCCCTGGGCGTCATTAGCATTAGCATCAGGGGCTATGTAAATAACGCTGATTATGATCACTGAATAGTCACGTGGCATATAATGCGGCCGACACCTTACTGTGATCAACTCCACGGCAGCTGAACAAGCTCTTTTTATCACAGCACAGTTCGTGCACCAATCTTTGTGTACGTAAATACAAACACCGCCGCCTCGCGTTTTCCCCGTAGTCTCGGTGCACCGGTCTGTTCTGAAGAAGAGCCGGTCGTCCAGCTCGTAAACTGAGTCTGGAGTGTCCTCAGAAATCCAAGTTTCAGTAAGACAAAGCACGGAACATCTTCTTATCTCCTCCGACGTGGTCACCCTCAAACAAAGTAGATCCATCTTGTTGTCGAGCGAGCGCACGTTAGACAGAAAAAGAGCCGGCATCGGGGGTTTACCGGTTTTAGCGTCTGCCCGCATTCTCGTCATAATTCCTGCACGACAACCTCTCTTCTTTCCACGAGAACACCGCTTTCTTTTCTTTCCCCTGGAGCGCATCTGCTTCCAGAAGGACGTTCTTAGCAGGTCCAATCTTCCGAGCTCTGATTTGAGTTCGTTGCTGATTTCAGCTGTGCCCTGTGGTAAATCCGCTCCGATTCTTAACAGATCAGTTCGGCTGTAATTCACCCGCAAAAAACGCGCAGAGTCAGGTACAAAAACACTATTAAAATTACTAAAAACTAGAGATGATCCGGGAACTCGTGAAGCTGCGGCTGCACTGAGCGCGGCCATCTTGCCAAAATTTCCATCATTTAACCATGTTTCATACATTGCTACTATTGAAAAGGATGTATTAAATGTGTTTAGATAGTCTCTTATCGTAGAGTGCTCCATTTGGTGTATTAATTTCATTGAGCTGTTCAACAGTAAAATATTCAGTACATTGTATATCTGTAAATAAAATTGTATCAGTAGTATCTTCAACATTATATATTTTAGGTTCAGATTCTTCGTACGTCATCATTAAATGATGCACATAATCTATAGAATATTACTTAATTTATCTAATGTAGTAGATATATCCTGATATGATTTTTATCATTGTATATAGGCCTACACATCTAAATTTATCCAGATCCTTCAGTTCGTTAACACTAGGAATACCAGAATATTCAGATGAGTACTACACTTACCAGAGACTGTAAAATGACAGATTGAAGGATTTGCATTCCATTAGGTTTGTGTGACCCCCTGGGGCTGAAGTCTTTTGTGTGCTCAAAACATCCCCCCAGTAGCCAAAACAAAACATCTCCCCCATATTCCAACAACAACATTCCTTCTGCAGGTTCAAAGTGCAGCTTTTTACAACACAGACCAAACTTTTGGAGATGTTGATGACTCTTTGCAAATGTCAACGCTAGAAACTTCAGTTTATTTTATAGATATACGTTTTATACTTTTTATACTACTATGCAAAAACTCAGGACAGTATTACACTTTTATTATTTCATTTTATGCTTATGTTCATTGGGTGTTTGGTGTTTTAGGGGTGTTTGGTGTTTCAGTGTTGGTGTAAATTTTCATACTTTTATACTATTATGAAAAAACTCAGGACAGTGTTACACTTTTTTACTATTTTATGCTTATGTTTATTAAATGTTTTAGTGTTTAGTGTTTAGATGGTTACTGTTGCACCGAGGGACTGAGAGAAACGCAATTTCGGTCCTGTGTATGTCCTGTACATATTGCAGTTCTGACAATAAAGTTGACTTTGACTGCCTCTAAGCGAGCAGGTCCCCGGTTCAAATCCTGGTCCGGGGGCCTTTCTGGGTGGAGTTTGCATGTTCTCTCCGTGCATGCGTGGGTTTTCTCCGGGTGCTCCGGTTTCCTCCCACAGTCCAAAAACATGCATGTTAGGCTGATTGTTAACTCTAAATTGACCCTAGGTGTGAGTGAGACAGGTCCCTCTTGTAAATGAGTCCCCGTGGCTCAACGAGTCCAGCCTGTATAAATAAAGGTTGAATGAATGAATGAACAAACTGATATGGAGAGAACACAAATTCTGTAAGAATAAAAATAC
>JBBPBX010061889.1:0-12479 GCA_038048925.1 Garcialebias charrua | reverse complement strand
GACAGGTCTCCAGTCCATCAAAGAGTCAAACAACCATTCACTCTCGGCACAGGCAGATGAAGTGCTCGTTTGGAGGTTTATGATGACAAAACAACATTACTCCAATGATCCCTTCATGTCTTGTTTTATTTAGACACACTGAATAGAGCTGATCAGTGGAAACCAATAGAAAAATGTCCCATTTAATAAAAAAGTCAACAGCATGTTTAATATTATTTGTGTGTGTGTGTGTGTGTGTGTGTGTGTGTGTTTGATGAGATTCTGAGCCCTGTATATGTCACGCATCATGAATAGGATTACAGCCATCACTGACAGATGTCATTTCTATTTGAGTGAGGGCAGTTTCAGCAGAGCCAGTGATGGTTTGACTCCCCCATCTGTGTCTTTTAACCTTGCAATCAAGATGGCATGCTGTGTCATCATCCCTTGGAGGCAAAAGAACGATGATGGAAAGATTGAGGATGAGAAAATATAAATAAATACACAAGTGTAGAGATGTTATAGTGAAAAGCTTGCAGTTATTTTATAGAAAGATACAACAGATAATACTCCTCCCAGAGGCAGAGATAAGAAGACAAATAGCTGATCCTCGCTAGAAAGGAGATTCTCAAATAAATCTATCCTTTATCCAATCTGGACGGTAAACAGAGTCCTGCAGGTCATGTTCCTAACATCAGTTTGATCCTTTCTAAAAACTGACATGTTCTTTTGTTAAAAAGGTAGTACAAAAACACATATACAGTATATAAATGGTGTGTGTGTGTGTGTGTGTGTGTGTGTGTGTGTGTGTGTGTGTGTGTGTGTGTGTGTATACATACATAATGCCTGCACTTCAGCATTAGACCACGGTGTTGTCATTATTGTTTATAAAATCTTTATAATAGGTCCATCCGCTCCTCGAGTGCGAACACCAGTTATTGTAAATGGTGGATCGGGTTGTTGTGAACGTTTCTCAAACCACCAGGGACTGACCAATCAGTGACCGACAGTGTTCTGATGTCACGTTTTAACATCAGAATGGTACGGTTGGAACCCCAGAGAAATGGGTCCTGGAAAAGGGTCCAGTTCCACAAATAATTACTAGTGGGAAAAGCCTCGGAACCATGCCGAGTCGAACTGTGCTGTTCAAGGGCCATAAATGAGCACAGGACGTCATGATTTCAGCTCTGCCTCTGCTGCGCTTTGACACCCACAGGTGCTCTTGGCCACACCCACTTCTCCGCTCTGCACAGAAAACAGCTGATCAGCTGCAGGAGGAAGCTTCTCCTGCAGTGTGGGCTGCACAAAGGTGCAACAGGTGCTAAATAATTTAAAATAATTTATTTAAAATAAAAATATCATGCCGATGGTGCTGCTCATCCATCAGTCAGCCAGTTGTGTGTCATGTCCACTCTTATTTTGAAAAACCTCAATAGAGCGAGTCTGCAATAAATGAATTGTGAAGTAGCAATGGACAACTGTACTTCTTATAATGTGGGCAGATACTGTAAATAACAGCATGGTGTGAGAAAAAGACAGAGAAACAGGCCAAAAGGCCAAGAGAAGTTGACACAAAGACAAATATTAACTCAGAACAACAGACTTCCACCTCCCAGAATGCAAGAGCTGTGTCCTCGTACTGCTCTGTTGAGGTGCTGCACGCCGTCTCATCGCTCGCGCCCGTGACAGAGCAGTGTGAGGTGTTTCCAGTCTTCACCTCACTTCATAACTCAATCTCTCTCCTCCAGAGAGATGCTCCTTAAACATCACCTCTCCTCCTTAGCGCTCATCGCTCCCATTGGTCTGTCTTTGAAAGAACCATTAGAGATGTGAGACACAACAACCTGCACGCTGCGACTCCACTCATCTACTGCGATCATCCGCCATGTGGGAAAAGATGGCAGCAAAAATGTGAAAGGGCTTGTTCCTCAAGGTAACTTTAGGAAGTATTGTCAGAAACAGAGTCCACAGAGACGATCCTTCACCTGACTGGCACACATCACTGTGACACAGTTATGAGTCGTACACACAAAGTGTCATCACTGCTCACAGCTGTGTCAAACCATCCATTTCTATGGTTTTATTCACTTGTTTCTTTGTTTTAACACTATAATTCTTTTCTGGAACTATTGTTGAAGACATTTGATGCTTCCAACAGTCTGATATCCTTCATTGTTATTTTTCCTGCACACACACACACACACACACACACATATATTTTCACAACATATATGTTAATTAGGGGGCTCTTTGCCTGCAGTGCACTGACAGGACATAAATGCAGCTTTTATGTGTCAGCTTCATTTGACAGATTTACTGATTTCTCTTGAAAACCTCTGACTAATATGTGAATCTGTAAACACAAATGATTGTGACCACGACCTCACAGCAGATGAGACAACTCGCTGAATTTAATCATTTTACTAGTTGGAGTAGATGGGGGAGTGCTGGCTCAGAGGTTAGAAAAGGCAAGCCTGAAACTTTTATATTATGAACTATAAAACAACTATGAAAGTTTCTACTACTTTCTGGGAGTTTCATTAATATCCATCATGTTTATGAGATATTTTACTAACATACAATCAGGGTTGATGCCAAATGTTTGGATGAATGTTTAAAGCCTTGCATGATGTGTTGTGCTCAGAGCATACTTGTGAATGTCTCAGCTACTACCACACCAATTTTAAGCTCAGTATTTTTAAAATGAGCCGAGTCCTGTTTTGGCTAAGGTTACTTGGCTGTGGTGGCCATCTTGAATAGGATTGATGCCAAATATTGATCAATTTCAAATTTGAATTTCCTAATTACTTCCTGAAAGTTTATTTTCAATCTGTTCCCAGGTATTGTATTTGAGTGACAGTATTTAGTTAATGGTATAAACACAGGCAAAGCCATCATCATCACTCTGCCTTCGCCTTCAGCAGCAGGCGATAATAAATGTTTTGTCTCACTTCTTAACGTGTCCTGATGGTTAATCATCACCAAGAAGAGCAGGAACAGTGGCATTTATTTGGTGTAAAGGACAGCTATAAAGCAGACTTGTGATGCGTATAATATTCTGCACCTCATACGCAGTAATAAACACGTTTGCTTCATTGCCCACACCAATATTGAATTACCCTGAGTGGTAAACACTTTCAGTGCAGACTCTTTTGGTGTTTGAACTTGCACTTCTAATTTAGTTCTGCATTAAATTACCCACAATTACCTTTTCAGCACCACTGTAGTACTTTCTTTCCTCTTCATCGTCTACAGCCCATTGTCACATCATCCCTTCTGCCTCGCACTCCACTGCACTCTCTTTCTCTTTCAGACTGACTTGTTCTTTCAAAGAACACACACACATGCAGGGCAGCTTAGGCGCCCTTAGGAATAGCTGTCAATCACCCATCAGGCACCCAGGTCAATTTGCCAGGCTGCCAAATGTGTTGTATCAGTGTGCTCCCCGATGTCAAGAGCCCTCATTATAGGCCAAAGGCTAAACCAAGGAAGTGAATGAGGTTTCCTCTTCATTATTTCCAGTCCCCCATGACCCCCTGACCTCCTTGTGCCCCTCCCTGGTACATAGACATAATAGTACAACCTTTAACAAACCAAACTGGTTTAACCCTGTTTACCTGCAGGCTATGCTTCATGTGAATCCACTCCTGCTTCTAGCTCCCTCGTTCTTGTCCCCTTTCTTTCTTTCTTTCTTTCTTTCTTTCTTTCTTTCTTTCTTTCTTTCTTTCTTTCTTTCTTTCTTTCTTTCTTTCTTTCTTTCTTTCTTTCTTTCTTTCTTTCTTTCTTTCTTTCTTTCTTTCTTTCTTTCTTTCTCTCTTTGCTGCTTTCATTCTGTATCACTTCCAAGTGCTGCAAGGAGCTTGTGAACAGAAAAGTATTTGACAAGCAGCCTTAGAGGAGTCCTTTTTCCACCGCACACTCTGCATGGTTCTCAGTGCTTCCTGTGTCTAATTGTCAGATGGAGGAAACTTGGTGCTTTTGTCAGATGTCAAAAGCTCAGCCAGCCTCGAAACCGGTCAATTTCTTGTGGGCAAGAGAAAATCCTTGAAAAAGAAACACTTGTGTCAAGAGCTGGTAGTAGTAGAACCCAAAGTACAGGCAGACATGGGGGAACTTGAAAGGTAAAATAATGATATTAATAGAAAACAAAAGCTGACGGGACACTAGCCTGGTTAAAACCACACCCTGTCCTTCACTTCGCTTCAGACTAGGGTCTGGGACCTCTCCATTTTAAAACGATTCTTGCTGGAGGCGTGGCCTCTGCTGAGGAACAAAACCATTGGATATTTTGAACAGGGAAAGCATTCTGCTCCCTCCCCTCAGAGCCATATATGGCTGCTCCCCGTGCTCTGGTGAACTTGACAACTGCTCCGCCTCCTGCAGCTTTTCTCTTGCTGCCGGCTGCCGCGCTGGAAATTCTGTGTTTATATGTTAATAAAACGTTTTAATAAAATACAATAAAACCATGGATCGCTGGTCCAGCTCACCAGAAGACCAGAACATCTGATGGGACTCGGTCAGCAACGTAAAACCCGAGTTTAATTCTCGTGACAGCCATTTCCTTGTTCATTTCAGCGGAGGGAGAGAAGGAGGAGGGCGCGAGCGATCACTTGACTTTTGGCCCAAAAAACAAAAGAAAACTCCAGATAAGGGATTAAGAAGGGGAAATTAATAAATTTGTGTCACATATAAAACAGTTCTGCATCGCTTTGCATCGCTTTGAATGAGAACATGCCGGTGCTCGCTGACTGCGCGCTGGCAGAGCCCTTTTATAGGGCTCTGCGCGCTGGGACAGGTGGGGGCGTGGGTTAGGGTCCAAAACTCCGTCCCTTCTGTTCTCTGATTGGTCCGAACAAAAATCTACCGGAGAAATGGTTGTTAATGAGAGAAGTCCCAGACTGAGCAGTGAAGGGAAATGAGAATTGAGCGGAGTTGTGCAGGAAGGCGAGGGCCAGGCTAACGTGACACCAAAACTTACATAACAGATGAGGAGACACGGGGGAAGACAGGAAGAGGACGCCACACCAGAACAAAACCCAGACAATGAGAAACACAAGCCGTGTTTCCATCAAGGTTTCTTGATGCGCATTTCACTATCTACACTTGGACTAAGCCCCTCCATTTGTAACTGGGTACTAGACTTCTTAACAGACAGACCACAGTCCGTGAAGATCCACAACTTCTCCTCCTCCACCATAACCCTCAGCACTGGCTCTCCTCAAGGATGTGTGCTGAGCCCCCTTCTGTTCACTCTGCTCACATATGATTGTACAGCCACACTTCCAGGCTGTCATATTGTTAAGTTTGCAGATGATACAGCGGTGGTGGGATGCATCACAAACAATGATGAGTCCAGCTACAGACAGGAGGTGGAACACCTGGAGAGCTGGTGCAAAGAGAATAATCTTCACATGAATGTGAAGAAGACAAAGGAGATGATTGTGGACTTCAGAAGGAACAAACACACCCACGCCCCACTGAAAATAGGTGGGTCTGCAGTGGAAGTGGTCTCCAGCTACAAATACTTGGGTGTACACATGAATGATAACCTCAGCTGGAGCAACAACACCACCAGCCTGATCAAGAAAGGTCATCAGAGACTCTACTTCCTCAGACGACTGAGACGAGCTGGTCTGAGCAGCCCAGTCCTCACCTCCTTCTACAGGTGTGCAGTGGAGAGCATCCTGTGCTCCAGCATCAACGTGTGGCATGGAGGCTGCACAGTTGAAGAGAGGAAAGCTCTACAGAGAGTGGTGAAGGCTGCACAGAAGTCTGTTGGAGTCAGTCTCCCCACCATCACAGACATTTACACCTCCAGATGCAGGAAAAGAGCCACCTGCATCATGAAAGACCTCACTCACCCAGCACACTCACTCTTTGCCCCACTCCCCTCAGGACGGAGGTTGAGGAGCATCAAATGTAGAACCACTAGACTGAGGAACAGCTTCTACCCTGAGGCTGTTAGACTCATGAATAAATAAAAATAAAATAAAAATAAACACTGCAAAATATCACATCATGCTGATGCTGATCTGTTTTCTTGTTGCTGTGTTCATCTGTGACCATCTGCTCATACAAACTCATGTTCGTGCTGCTGTTTATTTCCACTATATTAGGCTTAGTGTATTACTAGTTGATGTTTTTCTTAGTTAATTCTAGATGTTATTACTGTTTTTCTCTTGCATTTGTTGTTGGATGTAACTGGGACCTCGTGTACATAATCTCGTTTTCATCACATGTACCACATGCGGTGCAAATGACAATAAAGACTCTCTGACTCTGACTCTGATTTTGAAGTATTGCATCAGAAAAGCTGAATGGAAACGGCACGATTCGAATTAACTTCCTCTAATTGGCCAAAAAGTTGATACGCTCGCTTGAGGTGGTTTTTGGTTTTTTCGAATCAGAGCCGATGCGCAAATCGAGAGATGGAAACCGATTTGCTGACTCAGTTCTGCCGTAGCGAACATTTACGTCATGTGACTTCATCTCCGGACAACATGTAACATCGCTAAAACTTGTTGGCATGACAGAATAAATACAACTTGCCCGATAGCAACCCATTCCTGAAATATTCTTATTTTTGCTGACGATACTACCTTTTTTTATTCTGGTAATGATTTAAATCAAATGTCTGATTGTTTAAATATGGAATTTGTTAACTTGCAAAACTGGTTCAAATTAAACAAACTATCACTAAACTTAGATAAAACTAAATACATGTTATTTAGTAAAAAAACAAAAACTACGGGTTTTTCTCTAAAAATTGATGATTTTGAAATAACCAGAGTAAGTGAAATGAAATTCTTGGGAGTGGTGATAGATGACAAGCTCACTTGGAAACAGCATATCAACTCGGTTAAAACTAAAATATCTAGAGCCACAGGTGTCTTGTATAAAGTTAGGGATTTATTGAATGAAAGAGCATTATATTTGCTTTATAATGCCATAGTTGTTCCACACTTGATATACTGTATAGAGGTTTGGGGAAAGGCGTGTAAAACCTTGACGAACCCTATATTTATTTTACAAAAACGAGCAGTGCGAACTATTGCGGGAAAACCTTACTGCCATCCTTCGAATATATTGTTTAAACAACTTAGGTTGCTTAAGTTTTTTGATTTGGTAAATTATAACATTTTGTTGGTAATGTATAGAGCTCATAAAAACTCATTGCCTCCAAAAGTTCAAGTACATTTTGTAAAAAGAGTGAGCTGTTATAACCTGAAAGGAATGGAGATTTTTGCTAAGCCAAAATACAGAACAAGTTTGAAAGGACGGTGTGTTACAATACAAGGTGTTGATTTGTGGAATAGTTTAGAAAATGAAATTAAATCTACAACCTCCATTATAGTCTTTAAAAAAATTATCAAAGCAAATACGTTACTTAAATACTAAATACTCAAATTGCCAAATTGCAAATGTGTTTTCAAATTATGTAAATAGTTTATATTTTGTATCACTGTTGAGTGGCTTGGAAATTTGTATACTTGATTGAGATATTTTATTGATCTCGCTTTTTTTTGTTGTTGTTGTTATCATTATAGAAAAAAGGGTATAATAAGATTCTTTCTTCTCCCTGTCTCCTTTCATTTTACGTTTTTCTTGTCTTCTTTTGTTGTATTGTTACAATGTAAAAAAAGTTTTTCTTTACAAAATGTAAAATGAATAAATAAACAAATAAAAAAAATAAAAAATAAAAAAAAAAATCTCTCCATTTTGCCGAGATGGGTTGGATCAACCGCTACTTCCTGTTTACTGTAGACATGCGTAACGCTGACGTCTGACGCTGACGTCTGACATAATGACGCTGACGTCTGACGTAATGCCGCTTTGCGTGGCCTGGTGGATGCGCTTCAAGCCAGTTGATGGAAACACTTCTGATTCGCATTAATTTTTATTTACATTTTTGCGAAATTTCAAAAATTCGCTCAAAATTTGAATTGAAAATAGATGGAAACACGGTTACAGAGACGCAGACTAAAGCCTCCAGTATACTCGAGCATACGTCAGTCCGCGGAGGTCCGCAGTCCGCACGTACCGGATTACAGTCGAAGCAGACGCCCACAGGGCATGTCCATTCAAAGCTCAATTTTTATGACCACGCATGCATGCTCAATGTTACACAATAAACTGCCTGACGACGGACTATTTTGTATGCGACACCAATGTATTACATTTTCCTTCTTCATCCCTGATCTGGCCTTTGCTTTTGTTTTGTTTTTTGTAGTTGTTTTTTTCCAAGAGGCAAGTGATCTCTTCCTCCTCTTCCGTTGATGCCACAACTGAAATAGTGAGAAATGAAGGAATTTATCATGAGCAAAGTAAAATCAGGTCCAGCGTGGCTGCGGGAGGGTCTGGCGATTTCCTGGTGGGACGCTCTGATGTGTGGGCTGCAGGTCCAACGCTCTCTGTTTTTAATTTTTTATAACTTTTTATTAACAACATATAAACACAGAACACCGCTGCAGCTGGGGCTGCCAGCTCTTGTTTTTTAATTGTTTTGCAACCTGTCAATCAATCCAGTAGTCGTGTCAGCAAATGACCAATCGGCTACCTCAATTTTCCCCAAAGGTAAAAAACGCCCCTTTTCTGTGGAGCAGGCTGCAAACGCTTGAGTATGGTCTCAATTGACTGACTGACTTGGACTAAGCCCCTCTATTTGTAACTGGGTACTAGACTTCTTAACAGACAGACCACAGTCCGTGAAGATCCACAACTTCTCCTCCTCCACCATAACCCTCAGCACTGGCTCTCCTCAGGGATGTGTGCTGAGCCCCCTTCTGTTCACTCTGCTCACATATGATTGTACAGCCACACTTCCAGGCTGTCATATTGTTAAGTTTGCAGATGATACAGCGGTGGTGGGATGCATCACAAACAATGATGAGTCCAGCTACAGACAGGAGGTGGAACATCTGGAGAGCTGGTGCAAAGAGAATAATCTTCACATGAATGTGAAGAAGACAAAGGAGATGATTTATTTTATCAGGAGAACATACTACAATTAACAGTACATACATTTTAGAAAACTTACATGACTTCTCCAAATAAAAAATGTTCTCCCCTTTTCTCCCCCCTCCGCTCCCTCCCCCCTCCCACACCAAACACATCTCACCCCACTAACATAACCAAAAACAGGACGAAATGAATAAAAAATAAAAATAAAAAATAAAATAAAAAGGGGAGGAGGGGGGATAGGACGGCATCAAAAAACTAAAAGGGAACCAGTGTTTTACCCATTCATTTATCCTTCAAAATTAAGTTGCATGGTAATGTGATGAGTCAGTCCCATCAGTCTGTGCATTGAGCGTGCATCAGGTTATCAGTCTGTATGTTGTGAAGACAAAGATTTTACATATGACACAAAGGGTGCCCATTTATGAGTAAATTTTTCTGAACTACCTTTCACTGTTAATGAATTTTTTTCTATTTTCAAGAATGATCTTACGGTATTAAGCCATTGTGATGTGGATGGAGGTGTGGGAGATTTCCAGGCGAGCAAAATACAATGCCTGGCAAGGAGAGAACAAAAGGCCAGGACCTCCCCCTGCTGGCGGGATAGGTTAAGTGTGGTCCCTGGAACTCCAAAAATGGCAATAAGTGGATCACTCTGAATCTGGATCTTAAAAACTCCTGAGAGTATGGAGAAGAAATATTTCCAAAACCCTTGTAAGTTTGGGCAGAAGAAAAACATATGACTTAAGTTGCAAGGTGAAGCCTGACATCTATCACACTGGTCTGGAATTGAAGGGAAAATTTTTGATAGACGGGATTTTGAAAAATGTACTCTATTTATTACTTTAAACTGTATTAATTGTAGTCTGGCACATGGTGTACTTTGGCGTATGCTGAGAATAACTTTATCCCACCATGACTCTGACAGTTCAACACCCAATTCCCGTTCCCATGCAGTTCTGGTTTTACCTGATGAGTCGGCCTCAATTGCCATAAGTTTTCCATAAATAATAGAAAGAGGAGATTTCAGATTAGGCTTCAAAGCTAGGAATTCGACCCATGGTGGGTCAGTAGGCAAAGTTGGAAAATTTGGAAACCGTGATGAAACGCAATGTCTAATTTGGAAATAAAGAAACAAATGTGAAGTGGGTAGATTAAATTTAGAAGACAATTCTGAAAAACTAAGGAACAAACCATCTTCGTAAAGGTCTCTCATTGTTCTAATACCTCTCTCATGCCAAATTCTATAGGCAGCATTAGTAGATGCTGGAGAGAAAATGTGATTCTTTAATAACGGCATTTTATTAGATGGTAATACAAATTTAAAATGGGACCTAAATTGTGACCAGATCCTGAGTGTGGAAAGCACTATAGGATTTGTAGTAACAGAGGATAGTTTAATTGGTAATGATGAATAAATAATTGAGGCAGGTGAAAAAGATGCAGAAATCGATTGAACTTCAAGTTTACACCAAATCAGATCAGGTGAATTTAACCAATAATTCAGTTTATGGATATGTGAGGACCAGTAGAGAAAGACCACCATTTGTGGTGAACTGTTGTAATAAAGAAAGTCTTATTCTGGGGGCCTTTCCATTCCACAAAAAGGAAGAGACCATCTGATCCAGGGACCTGAAGAACTGTTTGGGCAAAAACAGAGGGATATTTTGATATAAAAACAGAAGTCTAGGTAGCACATTCATTTTGATAATATTAATCCTGCCAATTAGTGAAAGAGGGAGAGAGTTCCACCTCTGAAGGTCTGATGCAATTTGGGAGACTAGTGGGGTATAATTCTGAGAAAACATTGAGGGCAGAGTACGTGCAATATTAATTCCCAAATACCTAAACCCCGAGGGACTGAGCCTAAAAGGGATATCAGAAGGCTTAAGCTTTAAAGCTAATGAATTCACTGGGTAGCATTCGGTTTTAAGTGAATTAATTTTATAGCCGGAATACGATCCAAATTTTTCCAGAGTATTTAAAATTGGGGGAAGACTACATAATGGGTCAGAAACATACAGGAGAAGGTCATCTGCATATAAGGACAGTTTAAGCTCGACGCCAGAGCGGATGATTCCGTGAAAAGAAGAAAGGGATCTTAGGGCAACAGAAAGAGGCTCAATGGCTAACGCAAACAAGAGGGGGGAAAGAGGGCAACCCTGTCTAGTACCACGCCCCACCGAAAAATAATCCGATTGGATGGAATTAGTAAGAATACATGCTTGAGGAGATGTATAAAGTAGTTTGATCCAGGACACAAACCTCTCTCCAAAACCAAACCTATTAAGAGCGGCAAAGAGATACTCCCATTCTACTCGATCAAAAGCTTTCTCGGCGTCAAGAGAAATTATCACTTCAGGAGACTTGGGGGAATGAGTTGAAAAAATTGTGTTCAATATTGTACGGGTATTAAAAAACAACTGGCGACCTTTGATGAATCCATTCTGTTCTTGTGAGATAATCAGAGGGAGAACTGTCTCAAGCCGAGTTGCGAGTATTTTAGACAAAATCTTAAAATCCACATTCAAGAGTGAAAGGGGTCTATAAGACTCGCAAGCAGTAGGATCCTTATCCTTCTTTAACAGGAGAGAGATTGAAGCCTGAGTCAAGGTGGGAGGTAGCAGGCCACGCCCGAATGACTCATTATAAACCTCGAGAAGAAGAGGGGCTATCTTATCTTTAAATTTTTTGAAAAATTCGGCAGAGAAACCATCCGAGCCCGGTGTTTTACCACTTTGCATATTCTTAATTGACTCTAATATTTCTTCTAATTTAATGGGAGCCTCAAGTTGGTCAGAAATCAATTTGTCTATCCTAGGAATGTCAATATTCTGAAGAAAGGCGAGTAGCTCGTTTGAGTCTGCTTGTAGTTCAGATTTATACAGATCGCAGTAGAATTTTTTAAAGGTGTCACTAATGGAGACAGGGTCTGAGACAAGGTTGCCCGATCGATCCTTGATTTGCGATATTGTGTGAGAGCTAGCCTTTCGTTTCAGTTGATGTGCCAAAAGTCTACTTGGTTTTTCCCCATGCTCATAATAAGTGGCTCGAGATCGGATTAAGAGACGTTCCGCATCAGATGTTGTTAAAAGATCAAGTTCCATTTGAAGATCCTGTCGCTGTTTCAGCAAATCGTGTGACGGATTAACGGCATTTTGCCTGTCAATATTCTGAATTTTTGTTGATATTTCTGATATCTTAGTGCGTAGATTTTTATTGACATTAGCTGAAAAAGAAATAATCTGACCACGAATATAGGCTTTTAATGTTTCCCATAATAGTGAGGGAGAAATTGTATCGCTCTTATTGAACATTAGGAAATCGTCAATTGCTGATAAGATGAATTTATTAAATGGCTCATCTGATAACAGGAGACTATTAAATCTCCAACGAGGACTAGAAAGGGGTTTATTTATAAAGTTTATATCAATGCTTAGAGGAGAATGGTCTGAAATAACAATCGGATAGTATTCAGAAGACGTGACTCTCTGCATTAAAGAGCTGTCAACAAAAAATAATCTATACGGGAATAGGATTGG